>QJPP01007637.1:0-73811 GCA_003996215.1 Jaltomata sinuosa | reverse complement strand
GTAAAAATTGAACACCAGAGACCCGGAGGTCTAACTCAAAGTATAGTGATACCTACCTGGGAATGGGAGGTGATCAACATGGACTTTATTACAGGCTTACCCCGTACTTATCGGAAGTATGATTCCATATGGGTGATTGTAGATAGACTTACAAAATCAGCTCACTTCTTGCCAGTCAGGACAACTTATACTGCTGAAGATTATGCCAAGTTGTATATTAGTGAAATAGTTCGACTTCATGGTGTCCCAATTTCCATCATTTCAGATAGAGGTGCTCAGTTTACAGCAAATTTCTGGAGGTCTTTCCAGAGAGGCTTAGGTACTCAAATAAGTCTCAGTACAGCTTTTCATCCACAGACAGATGGACAAGCTGAACGCACTATTCAAACACTCGAAGATATGCTACGAGCTTGTGTACTAGAGTTTAAAGGGAGTTGGGATGACCATTTGCCACTAATTGAGTTTGCTTATAATAATAGCTTCCATGCAAGCATTCAAATGGCTCCTTATGAGGCTTTATACGGGCGAAAGTGTAGATCACCATTGGGGTGGTTTGAAATTGGAGAAGCAGGATTATTAGGGCCAGACCTAGTTAATCAGGCAATGGAGAAGGTGAAGCTAATCCGAGAAAGATTACTAACAGCCCAGAGTAGGCAGAAATCATATGCAGATGTGCGACGTCGGGATTTGGAATTTAATATTAGTGATTGGGTTTTCCTAAAAGTTTCGCCTATGAAAGGCGTTATGCGATTTGGTAAAAAGGGAAAGCTTAGTCCAAGATATATTGGACCATACAGGATCATTCGGAGGGTAGGAAAAGTGGCATATGAGCTAGATTTACCCACAGAATTGGAGACAGTCCATCCTGTATTTCATGTATCGATGCTACGAAGGTGCATTAGAGATCCTTCACGTATTATGCCTATTAAAGATGTTCAACTTTCTGAAGACTTATCCTATAAAGAAGTACCAATTTCTATCCTAGATCGTCAAGTTAGGAAGCTCAGAACCAAAGAAGTAGCCTCAGTAAAGGTGTTGTGGAGAAATAATAATATTGAAGAAATGACGTGGGAAGCCGAGGAAGAAATGAGGAAAAAACATTCCCAGTTATTTATGACTTGAAGATAGTACATAAGTAAGTCATATTCTTATATTCTTGATACTCTTCCTACTATGCAAATATGATCAGGTTTGAACATGTGAAAATGATTACATTTAATTGTATATAGTTGTATCACCCTGTGAGGCATCGTGCTGGACTTTTGCTGAGTTTCAGGTTTTTGGATAGTCCCAATTATAAAGGAAACTCTGCCGAAATTTCAAAAAAAAAAACCTAAGGGACTAGAGCTCTATATGCATTACCCTCATTCGAGGACGAATGATTCTAAGGGGGGAAGGATATAACACCCCGTACCTTTCAAAACCTATGTGACTAAGTAAATATCGACGAAGGTATTTGAGCTCGAGATTGTGAAGGGGTACTTTGGCCTAGAATTTGAAATGGTCAAATGTATATAAGTGTTAAGTTAAATTATAAGGAGGAGGGTTTTGAAAATGAGATAAAACAAGTGAGGTACTTGCTCGACTTATCTAAGCTTTTAGGTGACAAGTAGGTGCATCACCTACCTACGCTAACGAACTAAGTTCCGAGGGCCGATTACGGGCAGCAACACCATGGATTATTAGACCTAATGGTAGCCCAAATGGAGCTTAAAGTTGGCCCATCAAAGCACAACCAAATCTGGCCCAAACAACTACAAAAGTTAGCCACCAATATTGACCACATTTTGACCCAAGAGAAGCCAAAAATCAGCCCCAAAACTTAACCCTTTTGAGGCCCAAGCAAAGGGTAATTTAGGCCCAAGTTTCTTGACCCATTTTGGCCAAAATATACTCAAAAAGTCGGCCAAAAAGGTCCCTTTATATAGGGCTTTTGCTGATCAATGTTCATCACAAAAAGCTGGAAAATTCTCTCTTATCTCATTTCCTTTTTGGCAGCCCTTCTTTCCCTTTAGGGTTCTAAGAAGACCAAGATTAATTGAAGCTTAAGGTGAGTTAAACAACTTGTTATCTTGGTATTAATCTACTACATATAGCTAGGATATCCTATGGTAAGAAAGACATGAACTATGGCAGCCCCTTTCTTATGATTTAACACATGGAAATTGTGTAACAATTAAGAGATTTCTTCTTCTCTTGTTGGTGTATGTGTAGGGGGTACTTAAGCTTTTAAAGCATCAATAAAAAGAGGATAAAAACACCCCTTCAAGTGTGGTAAGTACTCTGCCCATAATCATATTTTTGGATTGATGTTCGGATAGACAATTGTTGTTGAATTGTTGTTAAGAACTCACGGGACGGCGATCGGAAGCCGTGGGTTCAATGTGTTGCTATTGTATTTCGACATGGTGAGTTGTGTAGGGGCTGTTTGATGTGTTTTGTATTATTGGAGGCAGTAGGTTGGTATGTGTGTGATGTGTATTGGATAGGGGAGAAAGGTGTGATGATACACCTTTAATTAATGCAAAATACGTAAATCTGCCCGGGAAATGTTTAGCTACTGTTTTGGGAATGTTGCAGCAGGTTTAAGAGCTAATATTAGCTTCATTATACCCTTGTGTTGTAGATTAACTTAATAAAGGAAAGTCC
Organism: Jaltomata sinuosa; assembly: GCA_003996215.1. Classification (NCBI taxonomy): domain Eukaryota; kingdom Viridiplantae; phylum Streptophyta; class Magnoliopsida; order Solanales; family Solanaceae; genus Jaltomata; species Jaltomata sinuosa. Next base: position 71,162 of record QJPP01007637.1, on the reverse strand, counting down.
AAGTTGTGGTAAGCGCAATCTTCGGAAAGAACGAGGTATGTTAAGGCTTCTTTATTCCTTATCGGCATGAATCTAGAAATAGAACCCTAAATCTCCGAAAGAAGGAATTTGAGTATTTTGTTGTAAGAGAGCTGATTTGGTAACTCAACAAGTCTTAAGGAACTAATTTATACATTATGGTGATTCAAGTCGCCTTCTTATAAAAATCCGATTCTTTTTGCACGAAACGTAAGTTATCCGTTTGTTGAGTTTCTTCTTTGTATTGTGATCTCTAATCAAGCTTTAGAAAGTATACAAGGAAAGTTAGAAAGTCAATCCCCATTTATATGTGTTTGGTATGTTGATTCCAACACCTAGTAAGACAAGGCTAAAGACGTTATCTAAATGAACCTTCATAAATAACAAGAATAGCTTTGAAGGTCAATCTAGTAATACACTTATTATGCGTGGTTGGCGTGTTAGTGTGCACCGAGGTGCTACTACCATATTGAGGCTATTATATACATAGTGTGCACCGAGGTGCTACTGCCATATTGAGGCCATTATACACATAGTGTGCACCGAGGTGCTACTGCCATATTGAGGCCATTATATACATAGTGTGCGCCGAGGCGCTACTGCCATATTGAGGCTATTAAATATAGGGTGCGCCGAGGCGCTATTGTGGTTCAGTGTGGGTTATAAAGAGTGAGTTGCAGCGTGTGTTAATGCATGTATTGTGTTCTAAAAAAGAATAAAGGAGAAAGAGCTTAATGAGTCTTACCAATTACAGTTTACAAGTTTCATATTTTATCTTGTTCGGATTTACTACTTGCGACTTGCTTTTATGTTTCTACCTTACATGCCAGTACATTATTGTCGTACTGACGTCCCCATTGCCTGGGGGCGCTGCATACATGCCTGCAGGTCCAGACAGATACCCAGACAGATCTCTTCAGTAGGAGTTGCGGAGTTCAACCATTTTGGTAAGCTCCATTCTTCCTGGAGCTGACGAGTCAGAGGTCTAGCTTATATTTTGACCAGGTTATATATATGTACAGCTTATGGGTAGTCCAGGGCCCTGTCCTGGATATGAGATATTTTACTTACTCCTAGAGGCTTGTAGACGTGTATATGTATATTAGTGTTGGGTATGGCCTTGTCGGCCTTGTTATTAGCTATCTACTATGATAATAGCCTTGTCGGCCTTGAGTTACTTAACTACTATTGAGCTTTTAGTGTTTCAAATTGCTATTCTTAGAGACCTTGTCGGTCTCAGACCCCCAGCAGGTTCAACAGAGATACACTCTATTTTGGCACCCTCGGCCTTTTGGGGCTCCGAGTGTCGGTCATGCCTCCCATGGTTTGGGGCGTGACACTATGCCTTCTACCTGATGAATTTTGTCAACACTGTTCAGACCATAGTACAGCTACAGAAGCAGATGAAGAAGTTTGCTAAATAGTTCCAGTCGATTATTGATGCTTCTATATGACAGGCCATGGCACTATTTCTAGATGTACATGGCCAAATAAATTCTATGGAAGAGAAGATCAATGACAAGGTGGATGAAATGGGTGCGGATGAGCTCACACAAATAAAGAAGGACATAGCAGCACTGCGGGTTGATGTTGATGAATTGAAGGTATGTCTGACCACTATGTACTCCTGTACTTCCATAGTCATTCCACAGGCTCCACTTGAACCAATGATTAATTTGTGGGACTATGCCAACCCTGTTCTCCGAAAGAAAGATATTAAAATGGTTGCAAAGCCAGCTAACCCTACAGAGCCAAAGAGAAAGAGGAGAAAAAAGGACAAGAAGGTTTGCAAATAGCACAATGATGCTCCATTAAGACTAAAATCATTGTCTTGCAAAGAGCAAAGAGTCGAGAAGAAGAGAAATAAAGTGGAAGCAAAACTATTAAAAAAATTCCTCGCCGAGCACAAAATTCGAGTTGATGCTATCGGTACTGGCGGCTAAGGGAGTGGTATTGCAGGCACAACTGGGATACCATATTAGAACCTATTATGGGAGTGACTATTGATGAAGCTGCTCGGGCAGCTGTTGATGTTGAGAAGGCTGCAGAGGCAGCATCTATTAGTGAAAAGGAAGTGGGTACCGATCCAGCAGGTATACCTTGCCTCTCTTGTTTTGGATATTTTTAGTGCATTGGGGATAATGCAAAACTTATTTTGATGGGGTGCGGGTAGCTTGGTCATCTGTATGTGTTTTTGTAGAGTGTTTTGGTAAAGTCTGAGTATCCAAAACACTTGCATCGTATTGCGATGTTAAATCAGGCACTGCATGGGAGGCAACCCATGAAGGTATCTACAAGGTACCCAAGTTCTTGGGTTTTCTTGTTGTGTTCTTTCCCTAAGAATTTTTAATTTCTGTTGAACCCGCATATTTAGAATAGAATGTGTGTTTAGCCTGTGGTCTTATTTTGATAATGTTCGTGAAAATGGAGACCCCTCAAAAACCTTTGTGCAATAAGCTTGTTAAGACTGACCTTGATGGATCTTTGTGTGATAGCAGGTAGATAAATGTGATAAGTAGCTTGAGCTAGTGCATGAACTGATAGTTAATTAATCATTAGTCTAAACTCTGTGCCATGGGTGAGTGAGTTGATTTGTATTCGTTCTTAATGTATATGTAAATCTAGAACTTGCTTGATTAGTCTTTCCTTGGATGTGGAATAGTTGTTGGTTAGGAGATGATCATAGGCCATTTTTGAATGAAGTCCACTTAACCCAAATAACCTACTAAATGACATTGACTCCCTTTGATCCATGAATTTGAGCTTGGATTGATCCCTTTTATTGTTAGAATGTTCACCTTCCTTGTTTCCTGTAAAACCTTTGTTTTGGCCCTGGTCCCTCTTTTGACATTGTGCACCTCAACTCAGGCTAAAAGTCTAAGTTGAGGGTGGCTACTGTACGGGTATGATAGGATGAATAGGGTATGAAAGATTGGGTTAGTATATAAAAGGAAGAAAGCGAGTGTGGTTTGTGTTCGACAAAGAGAAAAAGAAAAATAAAAGAAAAGAGAAAAAGTAAAGAAAAAGAAAAATGAAAAGAGAAAAAGTGCAAAAGTGAAATAAAAGTCACACCCGATACTTGATTAAAGTGAAATGATAACAAAAGAGGAGAATAAGGGAGGTAAATATTTTGGTCTGGAAAGTGAAGTATAATAGTAAGCGTAGTGTCAAGGAGGGCATAGTCACTATTAACCAAATATACCATACCCATCCCTGAACCTACATTACAAGCCTAACAAAGTCCTATAGTGATCTTAACCCAAATGTTTGAAAGCCGAGGCATAGAAAATAAAGGCAAGCCTATGGTATTGTGCATGTACAGTTTGAACTTCTTTGTGAGAGTGAGTGCTTTCCCAGTCCCTGTTAATGAATGTCATTTTGTGTGACCGGGATATCTGTGCTATAAGGGAACTAGAGTAGAATGTGATTGCTGAATCTTCGAAAGAATGTCTTCTGTGTATGATATCTTCTTCCTTCATATTATGTTGTCATCCATGGATCCATTTTGTGTAATCTTGATAACTTGTATGTATTTACTGGTTTTAAACTGACAAGGAGGGGGTATTGATTCTGTGAACTGAAATGGTTATACCACTTGGTTGTTGTAGTTCCTAGGTTTCTTTTGCTTAAGTGTCATTTTAGTTTATTTTTGTTTTGTTCCTTGAGGACAAGCAAACATTCTAAGTTAAGGGTGTTGATATGCCAGGATTTCACGGTACTTTCGACACTTAAAATTAAGGATTTAGGGAGTTCTTAAGTGTGTTTTGTTTGATATGATGCATGTTTGCTTCATGTGCAGGGAAAAGTATTGAAAAGACAAAAAGATAGAAAAAGTTATTGTATCTGGGCTAAAAGTCATGCCTCGCGGGCGTGGAATCCACCACACCTGTAACACCCCAGAATCTGAACCAGCTACTTGACTAAACTGAACAGGAAAAAATTTCAGAAAATTTCAAGTTATCAGAAACCAGGGTCAAGGACATGGACCGTAGTTCACGAAAATGATCCGTGATCTGACCCATGGTCTAACCTCCAATGTTATCCCCATACAATCTATAGGTAACTTCATAGACCGTGGTTTGAAACCACGGATTGTCCTATCACTCGTGTACTTGGTCATCAGAGAGGTGCTAGTTTCCTACCTCAGAACCACGGATGGGACCATGGACCATAGTATAGAACCATGGACCATCCTATTAACCATAGTTCTCTTTTCCCAAAGGACCCTCAGTTCAGGGTCCCAGGAACCACGAGTCAGACCACAGAACATAGTTCAGAACAACGTTCCATCTTGTGACTCGTGGAATCATCAAACTAGAGAACCCCAAGAACTCAAGGACACAACCACAACTCAGTCGATGGTCCATCATTCAGAACCACTGTCCATCGACCAATCCGTGGATCAATGTTTCGAGAATTTTAGTAGTTTCCTTTTAAAATTCCCAGGGGTATTTCAGACCTTTCCTACCTCTTTTAAAGCCTAAGCTACATCATTTGGACTAGTCTAAGCCTAATTAGTAAGCCTAAAACTACCAAAATCCCCTCATTCCCTTAGACTTAATCGATCCTTAGCAAAATAGGAGAAAAAGAAATGCTCTTCCTCTCAAGAACAAGCAGAAAGTTCTCCAAAGTTTAGGCCCCAGAGTCATGAGTTATTCCATAGAATATTCTTCCAGGTATGTGGGATTTTATCAATGGCTTCCTTTCACCCATTAAGTCCCTATATACAGTTCAGTTATTTAGATTTTAGTTAGTTCTTCAGACCTAGGGTTCCTAAATCCTAGATACTTATTGAAATTCAGAGTTTATGATTGTTATAAAATCCCTTACTTGTTTTCTTGGGAACCTAGTATTATCATGTGCTCAAAATTCAGTAAGCCTAGAACATATTAATTTCAGTACTAAAATATCATACTTGCAAGTCATATAATTCAGTCAGTTAGACTTCATGATTTGAATGCCATCAGTTTTCAGTATTATTGTGCATTCTCTAATTTTATAAGTATTTGAGTTATCATGTATGTGTGTATATATATATATTAGTTGCATTCATTGCTTGTACATTTAGTAGGAGTAGGCTTAGCACTGAGTGGATAAAGGTATGAAGGCTCACCTATCAGTTTAGGCTGAGACCTTTTGTAGAAGTCCCTAAGTCCCAGAACTACGGCGCTACCATAGGTTCTAAAGGGGTCTCCCGTCAGATTAGGCTTGATACCTTTGTCCCTTGTGGACATCAATTTAGTTGATATATGTAAGATTTGTTTATCCCTTGGCAAGGTATGAACACCCTCCCAGCCAAGGTTACAGGTTAGCCCCATAGTTAGCTCAGTTTTAGGTATGTTGGTTAGTAGTAGCTCCCACAGCCAGACTCAACATTATATTGACCTTGTATTCAATATTTTATTTATTCAGTTCAGTTCAGCATGTAACAATTCATGTTCAATGCTTGCTCATTGCATCAGATAACCTTTCAGTCTTATGTTCAGTATATCTTTCATGTTCAGTATTCATGTTTACAGTTTTGCATATATTTCGCATGCTCAGTATATTCAAAGTACTGATGCATACTTTTGTGGTACATCTCATCATCATGTAGGTTCAGACGCACAACAGCTCATTGATGAGTCCTTATAGTTCAAGGACGAAAGTTATGCTTACCTATTTCAGTCTTATATTTTAGTTTTGAGACTTTTAAAGTTAGTTGGGGGCTTGACTCTGTAACTCACTTCAGTTAGAGGCTTTCAGACATAAAACTAGATTCAGCTTTTATAGTCGGTGTCTATTCAGACTTATGATATTTATATATATATATATATATATTCATATGACTATTGGATTATCTCTTTCAAACTCATTCACTTAATCATTTAAATCAGTTTATCTTCCACACAATTAGTAGTTTATTTAGATATGCTTAGTCATGCCAGACCATGGGTTAGCTTGGGGTCACTTCTGACACTAAGAACTATGTTTCCCCTAGGGGGTAGCCTCGAGGCATAATAAACTTGGTATCAGAGCCAGGTTCAAGTGTCCTAGGGTGTTTAAAAGCCGCATCGAGTAGAGTCTTTCTTATGGGTGTGAAGCGCACCACAATTATGAGGGAGAAGCTATGAGATGTCATTAGGAAAACTTACTTTCTTTATTTTCCATATCGTGCCATAGAGTATAAACTCTATTTAACCTACTTCTAACTCGTGTTCTTCGCGTTACAAAAAGTGCCTCCCAGAAGGGCAAACAGAAGGGGAAATGGAAACAGAAATGGGAAAATCAGCAAGAGCCACGAGCTCCAGCAAACCCCCAGAATGAGCAAGTCACTCATGAAGAGTTCAGGTCTTCCTTTTAGGTGTTTGCTCAGGCCATGAATGCTCAGGTTAACCAATAGGTTGTCGCACCAGCCCCACCTTAGAATAATTCTAGAGCAGCTAGAATTTGAGATTTCACTCGGATGAATCCTCTAGAATTTCATGGTTCCAAGTCTGAGGAGGATCCACAGAAATTTCTTGAGGACATTCAAAAGGTGACAGAGATTATAGGTGTCACTCCGGCTGAGAGTGCAGACTTAAGTGCTTACCAGCTTAAAAGAGTGGCTCATACCTGGTATTAGCAGTGAAAGCAGTCTGGATGTGCCAACGCGGGACTAGTGAATTGGAATAACTTCAAGGCTGTAATTTTGGATAGGTTTTTCCCACTTGAACTAATGGAAGCCAAGGTTCAAGAGTTTATCAGCTTAAGGTAGAATGATATGAGTGTGAAAGAGTACAATCTCAAGTTTACTTAATTGTCTAAGTATGCTCCGGCGATGGTAGCCGACTCCAGAGCCTGTATGAGTAAGTTTGTGTCTGGTGTGTTTGATGATGTGGTCAAGGAGTGTTAGACCTCTATACTGGTAAATGAGATGGACATGTACAGGTTGATGACTCATGCCCAACAAATTGAAGATGAAAATCTCAAAGAGAGGGGAGGAGACAACAAGAGAGCTAGAACATGTGACTTTCTCTACTCTCAGCAGAGGTCAGATGGTGGCAACCACTCTCAATTCCGCCAGAAATCTTCAACATCAGCCCCATCTTCTGCTAGCACCCCAGTGGATAAGTTCAGACAGGATTGACAAGATAGGGCTTCAGTCTCTATGTCCCAAGGTAGTGTTGCTAGTGGATGCATGATGAATGCTCAAATCATGCTCCCTAAGTTAGCGGTCATGACGATCGTGCAGCAAAACCAAATTTATAATCCCAACGAGTGTCGGGGTCGTACCTAAGGGACTTGGAGTAGCTAAATAGAGCTTGTATTGAGTTGAGCTCAAAACGAGAGTAAATGCTCAAAATAGAAAGTAAAAGGATGGGGGAATTCGGATGTTGTCACTACAATCACAATTCAATTAGAAAGCAGTAAAACGAAAGCGGGTGTACCAAGTTGACTAGACGACTAGGGATGCATATACGCTGGGGCTTTTATTTATGGGATAGGGTGATTATAAATTTATACTTATTCTCGCTTATTAAAATAAGAAACATTGGTCATGGGTTAGAATTGTTTATCTCTCGATGAACAATCTTTTATCCGATGATCTCGGTTAGAGCATCATCAGTTTGATAAAAAAAAACCAATCTAAGCTAGGGGAGGTATCTCTAGCCTCAAATTTGAGTGGAGTCCCAAGTTCCCACTAGTAATTTCATATCTAAAACCATGAAATCCTTTGTCAAGCAATCACATAGTCAAGTAATGAAAACTAATGTTTGCAACTACAAATTTTAGGATTAAAACTTTGTGAAATTACTAGACCCATGTCAAATAAGCAATTATAAGCAAGAATAAATAACACCCACACCCATTGGTTAAGCACCCATCATCAACACACCCCTAGAAAAGAGAAATTAGCCACTCATATAAAGAGAGAAAGAGATACTAGTTGGGTAAGTCAAAACCACTTTCATTAGAGCTGAATCTCAATTTCTAGTTTCAATTTGAGCACACAAGTGTTAACCAAGAGAATTAGATGAAAACCCTCTTCTCAATGGAGGTGAAAACTTAGTATCAAAGCAAAAATCTCATTTTGGATATTCAGGACTGAAGAAAGTTATTTACAATGGTGCCTAATAGGCCTTTTATATTTTCCCAAAATGTCACTAAAAGTTAGGATAAAAATACCCTTCAATAGATGTGCGGTGCGACATGCGGTTCACACATTGTGATGTGCACGTCACACACTGCCTTCAGTTGGACTAATGACTCAGCTAACTTGGGAGCTTCATGTGAAGGGGGTGCAGTTTGCACCTTGGAATGTGTGCGTTGCACAATGACCGCACCCCATAATAGATTATTTAGTGGCTTTTGTAGCTTCATATGGAGGAGGTGCGGTTCGCACCTCGGCTTGTGCATGTCACACGGCCACCACATCTCTACTCAAAATCTTTAGCTTTTCCGAACGCTTCACACTTAACTCCTTTTTGAGCTCCTTTTGGGTCAATATCCTGGTTTTTCATCTTTTATAAAAAGTACCTGCATAGACATCAATAAAGGCCATAAGAACCTTTAAATCTATTCAAAATATAGCAATAATTCATGGATATAGCCTCAATAAGTTGGTGGATTACCGACTTATCAATGCACTCATCCAGTTTGCAAGAAGTATGGTAAGAATCACCAAGGTGAGTGTATGGTAGGCAGTAAAAATTGTTTTGGGTGTGGTAAGCCAGGCCACAGAATGAAGGATTGTCCAATGACTTCACTGAAAGGAAGGGATACTCGCCCATAGAATCATGTTATTTCTACAGTAGCTCTAGTAAGTCGCCTGACTCAGTTGGGTTCCTCTTCTAGTGCAGGGGGTGGTCAGTGCCAAAATAGTCTCTATACTATTTAGATGCGACAGGACCAGAAGGATTCTCCCGATGTGGTCATGGGTACGTTATGAGTCTTTCATCTTGATATTTAGGCATTGTTGTATCCTAGAGCTACACTTTCATTTGTGACTCCTTATATACTAGTAAACTTTGGAATTAGTCTAGAAATCCTCTCACAACCCTTCTTTGTTTCTACTCCTGTTGGTGACCTAGATTTTACTAGATAGGTATACAAAAATTTCCCTATCATAGTTTCCTAGAAATTCACCTCAACTGATCTTATAGAGTTAGAAATGACTGACTTCAATATTATTTTAGGCATGGATTGGTTACATTCCTATTATGCCTCAGTTGATTGTAGAACTAGGATTGTTCGGTTTCAATTTCCAAACGAATCAGTCCTAGAGTGAAAGGGTAACACCTCAGTGCCTATAGGTTAATTCATCTCTTACCTCAGGGCTAGAAAAATAATTTCCAAAGGGTATATCTATCACTTTGTTAGGGTCAACGATACAGATTCTGAGACCCCAACTCTTGAGTTAGTCCTAGTGGTTAACAAATTTCCAGAAGTTTTTCTAGAATTTCTTTTTGGATTCCCTCTTAAAAGGGAAATCGACTTCAGAATAGATCTCCTTCCAAATACCCAGCCCATCTCAATTCCACCTTACAGAATGGCTCTAGTGGAGCTTAAGGAATTGAAGGAACAGTTGAAGACCTTCTAGATAAGGGCTTTATCAGACCAGAATCTGTCCATGGGGTGCTCTAGTACTTTTCGTGCATAAGAAAGATGGTTCTCTCAAGGTGTGCATCGACTACCATATGTTGAACAAAGTCACAATAAAGTATATGTCACGCCCCGAGGCTACCCCCTAGGCGTAACACGGGATCTGGGACACAAGTGCCCCAGATTAACCCTTGGTCATTACATAACTCATATATAACAATTAAACATAACGGAAGCATGATAGGAATTAGATAACTCAATCCATAAGATAAAATCAAAAGAACAAGATTTGAAGAAGACCCAAATATCATCTATGTCATGAAAGCCTCTATACATGACATAAGGAGTTGCTAGGATAAGACCCTAGCTAACTCAAGGTACGAACGTAAGTAACTAACATGGACTAAGGACATAACTAGTCCTCGACCCAAAAAGACTCACCAATAGCTGACAGAGAGTAGCCTGGAAGCTCTAGCCACGGGTCTGAGAAGGGACACCTGAATCTGCATCATCAAAGGATGCAGCGCAAGATATGCGTCAGTACTATGGAATGTACCGAGTATATGAGATATGCATGAATATGACAAAACATGCTACATATGCTTTAACAATCGAAATCATGCTTTAAAGGTAAAATTGGATGCAAATGACTCTATGAAATACCACAAGCTAAAAACATGATCATAAACAAAGAGAAATCTGAATAAGAGTCAAATACATTTTTAAGCATAAACTGTTTCTGAGGGAGGTTCTCTAACCGACATAGACCATATGAGCTACATGGAATCTGATGTATATGCCCCATCGAGAGGACCCAATATACCTTGCCAGGGTATAAAGGCATGACTGTAACGTGATCACTAAATCTGATGCCCAACAGAGGGGACTTATAAACCTATGGGGGCACGTAGTTCTTGGACTAAGGGTACTCTCACCCTATCCAACTCGCTACTAAATACTACTCCCAAAACATACATATAGCTCATATAATACTGGGGCATATCTGATGCCAAAACTGATCATAACTGATGACATATTTGATGTCAAAACTGTTTGAAAAACAATAAGACATATTTGATGCCATGCAATTCAAATTCATACTTTTAAAGACTTAGCATAACTATAATTCAAATCATGCTTTACCTTTTTAATTTTATACTTGAAGAATTAAGCATGCAATTTCATAAACACAAGAAAGGTCATGGTAACTAATCATGTCAAAATTCTCTTGAAAACATGCAATTCAATGGGATCATGCTAGAAAGCAACTTTAATGCTTAGGCTTTTAAAACCAATGGGGGAATCATGATCAAATCATAATTAAGCAATAAGAAGCCATGAATTTAAGCATTGAAACTAATTTCATAAGTTTTCCCCAATTTAGATCAAACCCCAATTTCACAAGTTCATAATTCAATTTGAGGATTGGGGGTTTTGGGCACAAGGGTGAAAGGAACCCATTGTTGAATACCCACATACCTTGATTGAAGCTAACCCACTTGAATTGAAAAGGCTTAGGAGACTTGAACTTGGAGCTTGAGAGATGAACTTTTCCTTTTTGGGAGAAGAATGAGGTAATGAGGAGAGACTAGTCCAAAATCTCCTCGCACGAGTCACCACAAGCTAACAGCTATGGCCCACACTAGGATCTGCACTAAAAGATGTAGAAGTGTAGTATGAGCACCACTTGCTAAGCAATGGGTACCCAGTAGGTATCATAGGCCGACTAGGCACATATAAGATAAAAGAGCAGTAATAAGAAGAGTAGAAGCAAATAGTCACAGAAGACACTGAATAAGTACACATAAGCTAGCACGAAAGGAATACAAACAGAAAATAACATGCATGGCTAGCTACTAGAATAGATATCACAGACATAGATGAAAGAAAGAAGTAACGCACCTGGAATCCTCACAATAACAATATATATAGCAGTTTTTAGAAAATAGGCGGTATACCGGTAACCTCAAATAAAAAGAGAAGGAGGAAAGTAGAATAACAATAGCATGCTCGAACACAGGAATAATAACCAGACCAAGCTACATAATACTAGTCTCAATATCAAGTTATAATAAGGAGTCAACATAAGGAATCATATCTCGATAAGGCAATAATAAGTCTCCCTACAGTTCCAACGGGCGCCCATACACCCGAGGAACACAAACAAGTGAAGAAAAACCCTTCGGCATCCTATACTACAGAAGCATACCCTCAGAAAATAGCAAACAAGGGTGGAACCTCACACAAGTGAATGGTATGATGCATGATGAAATTCGAGTGGACTAGTAACCCTGTATGTACCTCCCCCTGCGCCTAAGGGCCCAGTAGCTAGATTCTATAGAAGGAAACTGCCTATATACCTCAACTCTATTGTATACCCTCCTTCGGCACACGCAGCCCGAAGCCCCTGGTCCAGATCGGCAAGGTCCATGGAGGTCCTCAACAACATACTAACTCTCATAACCTCAAAGTAACAGTCCGGGGTGAATCCGAATCCAGAGTAGTAACCCAATCTCAAAAAATGCATGCTCGAAACATATACGGGTGTAAATCAGTGAAATAAGTCTCAGAAACCCCTACAGGAGGTGGCTGGACATAAAGGGGTCTAAAACAATAGTAAAACAAGTCTGGTGCTCAGCCTAACGGAGTCTAGTACCACCTCTAATCAATAGTAAAATAGATCTAGCACTCCTGCCCCGCTGGGTCTAGTATATGTACGAAAACAGTAGTAAAATCAACCTATTCACTTTATTCCCCCAAGAAGATCCACGTTACTCAGTTCTAAACTATTTTAAAGTCATTTCAGCCGAAAATTGGCACCCAGGGCTATGCAAAGATTATAAAACCGATAATAGTGGGCCCGAAGCCAAACCATAGTAAAACATATGAAAAATCCTTTATATGCCTGAAAAATGACATGCTCAATAACAAACAGCAGCCCAATGACTCATAATCAACCTATCGACCCTCCCCAGTCTCCAATTGCTCTATAGCACAGATAACCAGCCTAAAATTATGATATTGATGTTCGATGCTCATGAACATTCCCATATAACCCACCATCTATGTTCCAGAGTTAATACAAGGTAACAAAGGACCACAAGGGTAATATTATCATCTATAACAAATACTACACACAACAGAGGAAGAAAATGAGTCAGATATGAAGAAGCAGTCAAGGTCTGTGGTACCAAGCTAATAAACCCAACCCAAGGATTCCAATTAGTACAATTTTATCCTATATATGTGAAGTCTAAAGAGTTTAACCGTAACTTACCTATTGTCCGATGACAAGTTACTGGAATGACAATGTCCGAGCCCAAAACGCTCTGAGAAGGTCCGAATGGAAATAAAACTATCAAGAACATAAGCTACACGTTAAAATGTGACTAATGATACCCATATCACTATAATAATAGCTGGACCAAAATTTGGGTGAAAAGCGGGCTCGCGGGCCCGCGGGCCCATAATCCAAAATCAAAAATGGAAAGAAGCACGATAACCACAATAATACTAAGAAGGCATGCTCCAAAATTAAGCAAATTTTGCCAAGGGAAAGGCACAAAATAACCCACTCAAGAAGGAGCTTAAAGGTTGAATTTTAAGAATGAAAAATCTGAAATTGAGCAAGAATTACTTACCACAACGAGAGAAAATACACCAAGGAAGTGAAATCAATGAACCCACAAAGCATGCAATCTCAGGAGAACAGATTCTTCAAGGAAAACCAAGTTTTAAGAATCCACAACAATGGATTTTTTTGTAACCATGGAGAAAACAACTTGGGGAAGAAAGGGGACTTACCAAATGTCAAGGAAGCAAGACTTCTTGATAAATAATTGGATTCTCCGATCTAGGAACAGAATGTAGCACCTTGGTAGAGAGGATTTTAAGTATAGAATTGGGAACAAATGAGAAACAAAGCTGGAATAATGAATGGCGAAGCAATATAAAGTTGTTGGCCATGGCCTATGCAAACGCGGCCTAGGAGTTTCTTAGGCGAAGGACAAAGAGAGGGGAGGTATGGCATGGCCTATGTGTAGGCGGACATGCCTGCATAAGCGAAGACAAACCGAGGGGCAGCTCTCTTGCCTTGTGCGTAGGCGGCCAGCCCACACGTAGGCGAAGGCAAATAGAGGGGCGACATGGCATTGCCCTGCGTGTAGGCGGCCATGCCACGCGTAAGCGAAGGCCAAGCTATTTCCATGACAGCAACAGCTACCAACAACAAAGTCACAACAAGAAATTTCTCTAACGGACCCTCGAGAACACATTCGGGGTCCCACGAATACAAACGAGCAGAACTATTTCACTAAAAATGGCATTCCAGACTCAACAGAATCAAAAAAAATCCCAACGGAGGTTGATTTAATGAAAAGTGGGACCTAAGCCCGAGAACCAACTTAGGCCAATCTTTCCAAAATAGAACATCAAGGCCTAAAATGAGTCCGGAAGCTTCAGGACCCGAACCAAAGGTCCCTCTAGCCCAAAGTCAACATTCTAGAGCTAACAACACTATCCGAATTTCCATCCGAGGCCTTCTTCTCTGAATGTTCACCAAAGTCAAACTTTCAAGTTCAACTTAGCTAAAAACACAAAAACCAAGACAAAACTAAACTTTAAGCTCTCAGAGCCTAACCAAGGGTCCATCTAGACCAAAATCCATGCTCCGAAGCTAACAAAACTGTCAAAATTCAATTTTGAGTGCATTTACCAAGAATGTTGACCAAAGTCAATGAATTCCTAAGTTTAGGCTATAAAATAGGGAAACGGCCATAACAACCAAATGAACGGCCAGGGCACCGAACCACCAGCCCTAATAAGACATAAATGACTTTGAGCCGCTATAATCAAGCTCTAACAGTACAGGAAAAGCATAAATGCAGGAATAAATGGAAGGGTCATTATAGTATCATGTTTTCAATAATTTGCATGAGTTTTTATAAGAATTGATTAATCAAGAATTTAGTCCTAATTTGTATTATTTTTTCATAAATTAGTTTACTTCATAATCTAACTCAGAATACTAGCGTTAAGGCTTTGAAAAAATCTAATCAACTTTCAGTTATAGATTTTCAGGAAAATAATAATTTCATATTACATTTTGACACAGAAAATTCAGGACCTTGGTTTTAAATGAGCTAGCATATTAATTTTAGGAATAGTACTTAGTATCGAGTTTAACTAGGGTTCAACGTAACCTAAAGTCCTTGAACTATGTGTCACCATAGGATTATTTAGCCCCTTAGTGGGTCTCAGTTTAGTGATTACGTAAGTCATGCCCTTATACCCTGGCAAGGTATATTGGGTCCTCTCGATGTGGCATATATATTGGACTCCATGTTTAACTCGTGTGGTTTATGTTAGTTTACAGGATATCCCATAGATTTAGACTCAGTAGTGTGTACTAAGCCCCCAGTTCAGTTTTTACAGCTTGTCATTGTGCTTTTCAGAATATCCTTGCATTTCAAATTTTTATGCATTATTGTGTTTAGGCCTATGTACTACAGTTCATCTTATAGTTTAAATAGCATATCAGTGTTTTAGGATAATTATATATATATATATATATATCGCCATCTTTACATATCCCTCATGCTTAGTACATTCAAAGTACTGACGCATACTCTATGTGCTATATCCTATTATAATGCAGGTTCAGGTTCTCAAATTCAGCCTCGCGATTAGCTCATTCCAGTGCCATCTCAGCGACATCTTGCGGTGAGTCCTTATCATTTTAGGATGGTCTTTGATTATTTTCTCTCTAGTTATTTTGGTTTTTCAGTATTTTAGAGATATCTGAGGGCTTGTCCCAGCAACTTATAAGTAGTAGAGGCTTTAAGACATAGAGTCAGATTTTAACTTTTCAGTTAGTTCATTTATTTTAGACTTATATTTGAACTCAAATATTCTCAGTTAAATTTTAAAGAGCTTATATCTTAATTCAGTTTAGCTTTTGCTCAACTTAAATTCAAGTGATTGGTTAGTATATGCCAGGCCATGGGTTAGCTTAGGGTCACTTATGACTCTAACCACCGTGTCGCATCCAGGGTGTAGACTGATGAGTGAAAAACATGGTATCAGAGCATCAGGTTCAAGATTCCTATGTTGTCTTCAAGCCACATTGAGTAGAGTCATTTTCATGTGTGTGAAGCGTGCCATACTTATGAGAGAGAGGCTATAAGACGTTTTAGGAAAATCCACTTCTTTCATGATTCAGTATCATGCAATTGTGTTTAACTCTAATTCTCCCTTTCTAATTGATTCGTTATGCATTTTAGATCATGCCTCCCTATAGATCCAATGCTCATAATGTTAATCCTCCTGTTCCAGACCATGAGGTCACGAACACAAAATTCAGGAACACCATTCAGATATTGGCACAAGCTCTGACTGCCCAAGCCAATCAGCAGCCACCTATTCCCGCTAACCCAAATGATGGGAAAGTTGCTTCCAGAGTTAGGGATCTCATCCTTATGAATCCGCCAGAGTTCTTTGGTATGAGAGTAAATGAGGATCTGCAGAAATTTATTGATGAGGTGAAAAAGGTTCTAGATATGATGCAAATTTTAAGGGTATAGAGTGTGGAGCTGGCATCCTATCAGCTTAAGGATGTGGCTCATATTTGGTTCACAGAGTAGAAGGATAACAGGGGTAGGAATGCAGCTCTTATGTCTTGGGACTACTTTATTAGAGCTTTTCTAGACATGTTCTTCCTAAGAGAGTTGAGAGAAGTTATGGCAGAAGAATTTGAAAATATGAGGCAAGGGTCCATGTCAGTCCAAGAGTATGGGCTGAAGTTCACTCAAATCTCCAGGTATGCTCCATCCATGGTAGCCGAGCCAAAGGCTCGGATGAGTAAGTTTGTGTCTGGGGTATCTGACTTGGTGAAGAAGAGTGTAGGAAGGCTATGTTGTTGGGAAATATGGATATTTCTAGGCTAATAACCCATGCTCACCAGATTGAGGAGGATAAGCTTAAGGAGATAGCAAGGGAAAGCAAGAGGGCTAGTATATGTAACTATGACTACTCACAGCAGAGGTCGAGCGGTGGTAATCGCTCACAGTTTTAGCAATGGTATTCAGCTCCAGCGCCTTCATCAACTAGTGCTCCCCATCCCAGACCCCGACGGGACCAGAAAAGAAGGCACTCGGCTCTAAGTCACAGGCAATGTTCATGTAACCACACATTTCCAGCATACACACATTTTGCGTGTGGTTAGCTTGGTCATAGATTGAAGGAGTTCCCCTCCACTAAGCAAGGACAGGGAGGTAACTAAACTTAGTTGACCACTTCAGCAGCTCCAGCTGGTCGCACAGCTCATCAGGGTTCTACTTCTGGTATAAGAGGCAATTAGCATCAAAACCGTCTCTATGCCATGTCATCATGCCAGGATCAGGAGAGTTCACCGGACATAGTCACCAGTATGTTGCAAGTCTTCTCTCTTAAGGTTTATTCTTTATTAGACCCAGGGGCTTCACTATCTTTTATGACCCCATATGTTGCATGCAAATTTAGAGTCAGTCCTGAAAAACTCTTAAAACCCTTCTCATTCTCCAGTCCAGTTGGCGAGTCAGTCCTAGCTAAGACAGTATATAGAAATTGTCAAGTCTCAGTCCTTCATAGAATTACCTCAGCATACTTAGTAGAGTTAGATATGATCAACTTTGATGTCATTCTTTGCATGGATTGTCTACACGCCTATTTTGCCTCAGTCTACCGGAGAACAAGAGTCGTAAAATTCTACTTTCCAGATGAGCCTATCTTAGAATGGCAGGGTAGTCCTCCTAACATCAAAAGGTAGTTTTATATCTTACCTCAAAGCTAGGAAGATGATCTCAAAGGGTTATATCTACCATATAGTCAGGGTTAAGGATTTTGAGTCCGAGACCCCACTTCTTCAGTCAATTCCTGTAGTCAGTGAGTTTCTAGAAGTATTTCTTGAGGATCTGCTCAGAGTTCCTTCTGAGAGGGAGATTGACTTTGGGATAGACCTTTTTCTAGAGATGCAACCCATATCCATCCCTCCTTACAGAATGGATCCAGCAAAGCTTAATAAGTTAAAAGATAAATTAAGAGACCTTCTAGATAAAGGATTAATTAGAACCAGTATCTCTCCATGGGGTGCCCCAGTCCTTTTGTTCGTAAGAAAGATAGTTCACTCAGAATGTGCATCATTTACTGTCAGCTAAACAAAGTCACAATCAAGAATAAGTATCCCAACCCCAGGATTAATGACTTGTTCGACTAGCTTTAGGGTACCAGTTACTTTTCCAAGTTTGACCTCAGGTTCGGTCATCATCAGCTCAGAGTTAGAGAATATGACATTCTAAAGACAACTTTCAGAACTCGGTACGGCCACTATGAATTTGTAGTTATTTTTTTTGGGCTAACGAATGCTCCTACAACTTTTAGGGATTTGATGAACAGGGTATTCAAGCAGTACTTAGATATGTTCTTCATTGTTTTAATAAATGACATCCTTGTTTATTCTTGAAGTGAGGAGGAGCATGCAAACCATTTGAGGATTGTGTTTCAGACTCTCAAGGATCACCAGTTATTTGCTAAGTTCTATAAATACGAGTTTTGGTTGCAGTCAATGAATTTTATGGTCATGTGATGTCTAAGAAGGGCATTCAAGTAGATTCGCAGAAAATAGAAGCAGTAAAAAATTAGCCTAGACCCACTTTTCTAACAGACATTAGGAGATTTTTGGGCATAGCTGGATAATATAGAAGGTTTGTTGAGGGATATTCATCCATAGTTTCTCCATTGAATAGGTTAACTCAGAAAAAGGTTAAGTTCTAGTGGTCAAATGAGTGTGAGAAGAATTTCACAAAATTGAAGACTAAATTGACCACAACTCTAGTTTTGGCTCTACCAGAGGGTTTAGATGGCTTTGTTGTGTATTGTGATATATCTAGAGTTGTATTAGGGTGTGTTTTGATGCAACATCATAAGGACATTGCATATGCCTCCAGACAACTTAAGATTCATGAGAAGAACTACCCGACTCATGATCTCGAGTTGGCAGCAGCTGTTTTTGCCCTAAAGATTTGGAGATACTACTTGTATGGTGTCCATGTGGATGTGTTTACCAGTCATAAGAGCCTCCAGTATGTGTTCACCCAGAAGGTGTTAAATCTTTGTCAGAGAAGGTGGCTTGAACTTCTCAAGAACTATGATATGAGTGTGCTTTACCATCTGGGTAAGGCCAATGTTGTAGCCAATGCACTCAACATATTATTTATGGGTCGTATGTCAGAAATTGAGGAAGAAAAGAAGGAATTATCTAAGGATGTTCATAGGCTTGCTCATTTAGGGGTTTGCCTTACAGACTCATCAGATGGTTGTGTAATAGTTAAGAATGGTTCAGAATCTTCCTTGGTAGTTGAGGTGAAGGAGAAACAAGACAATGACCGTATTTTGCATTAGTTAAAAGGTGTTGTCCATCATCAGAGAGTAGAGGGTTTCTCCTAAGAGGGAGATGGTGTCCTTCGATATCAAGGTTGTTTGTGCGTGCCTAATGTGGATGAGTTGAGACAGTGAATTTTGACAGAGGCTCACAGCTCCATGTTATCTATTCATTCTGATGCCAGCAAGATGTACCATGATCTACAATAAGTCTATTGGTGGAATCGCATAAAGAGGGACATCGCAGACTTTGTAGCTGAGTGTCCCCACATTCAGCAAGTTAAGGTAGAACATCAGATATTGGGATGTTTGACTCAGGATATTGACATTCCTACTTTGAAGTGGGAAGTGATCAATATGGATTTTATTACAGGTTTACGACATACTCGCTGATAATACAATTCTATTTGGGTGATAATAGACATTATTACCAAGTCAACCCACTTTTTGCCTATCAAGACCACTGACTCAACTAAAGATTATGCTAGACTCTACATCCGTGAGATATTCAGGATGCATGGTTTCCTATTGTCCATCATCTCGGATAGGGGTACTCAATGTACATCTCTGTTCTGGAAATCATTTCAAAAAGGTCTTGGTACTCAAGCTAATCTCAGCACAACGTTCTATCCCATATTGATGGTCATGCAGAGCGTACCATAAAGACCTTAGAGAACATTTTGAGGGCTTGTGTGATCGACTTTATGGGTAATTGGGATGATAACTTACCTCTTATAGAGTTTGCTTACAATAACTACATTCCTTCCAGCATTCAGATGGCTCTGTATGAGGCTCTTTATGGGCAAAGGTGTAGATCACCGATAGGCTGGTTTGAGGTAGATGAAGCAGCCTTGATAGGTCCAGATTCAGTCCATAAGACTATGGAAAAAGTTTAGCTTATTATAGATAGGTTAAAGGCTGCTCAGAGTCACTAGAAATCCTACGCAGATATGTGGAGGAGATGTTTAGAGTTTGAGGTTGATGATTGGGTATTTTTAAAGGTACCGCCCATGAAGGGTGTGATGAGGTTTTGTAAGAAGGGGAAGCTTAGTCCCTGATATGCAGGTCCCTACAAGATTATGATGAGAGTTGGTGAGGTGGCTTATGAGTTACAGTTGCCCGCAGACTTAGCATCAGTGCACCCAGTCTTTTATATCCTTGCTAAAGAAGTGCATTGGTGAACTAGACTTTGTTGTGCCTTTAGAAAGTGTGAGTGTGAAGGATAGTCTCTCTTATGAAGAGGTTCCAATTGAGATTCTTGATCGTCAGGTGCGTAGGTTGAGGAACAAGGAAGTCTCTTCGATAAAAGTCTTTTGGAGGAACCAGTCCATTGAGAGAGCTAGTTAGAAAGCAGAAGCAGCTATGATGACCAAGTACCCTCACATGTTTCCTTCTGATTCAGCTCCAGCTTGAGGTAATAGTTTCCTCCTTAGTATGTTCGTTAAGTTCTGTTCCTCAAGTTATTCTCATTCTCTTAGTATGCATTCATGCCTCACGAATCTAGTTCAGCTATAATTCAGTTAAAAACTAGCTAGTATGTCAGTACTTTAGCTTTTTCATATTTAGTTGGTAGGGATTGCAACTCTTTCCTTCCAAACTCAGCTTTTTTAGTCTTTATTCAAGGAAGAATGATCCCAAATGGGAGATATTCTAACACCCTAGAATTTGAACTAGTGCTTAAAATCAAAAAATCTTGTTGAACCTACAATTCCCAGGCCCCACGGGCACGTGCCACAGGTCCGTGTAAGGCACGATGGCCTATCTAGCTGTCCGTGTTAGTAACCTCAGCCTGCTCAGCCCCGATGGGAATCCACCACGATCATTGCAAGTTCAATGGACTGTGGAAGCTCATCGTAGGAAGCATCCAATAGCCCCGACTAGCCCCTCTAGCTCAACAGCCAAGGACACGTGCCATGGGAGGTCCCATGGGCCATGGGCCTCAGCCATGGAAACGTTCCAGAGGACTAGCCCAACTTGTCCCATTATGATGTCCAGACACGATAGGCCATCACAGGTCCAATGGTCGTCAGACAATCCATCCGGTGGGATTTTTCTTCAATGTTTTAAATTAAGTTAGGGGTATTTTGGTATTTTTTTACTCTTTTAAATCCGAAACTAAGTCATTTTGGGTATATTTTAAGAGGTTTTTAATAAAACTTAGAGTATTTTCCCCTGATTCCATCGATCAAACTTTAAAGAAAAGAAAGGAACTCTCTCTAAGGCTCCAGGATATGGCTTTCTTCTCCAAAGCTTCAAACCTCAGTTCAAGCTCCAAATTTCTTCTACCAGGTATGTGGATATTCAGTAAGAATTTTGTTCACCCTTATGCCCAAAACCTCAGCCCTAAATTTCAAGCTTTCCATAATTTTTAGAAACTATGGTTTTTACCCTTTTATGTAGATTTTAATGGAATTCAATTCTCATTCTTAGAATGTGGTTTTTATCTTGATTAAATGATCCTTATAATGTTTTCAATTACTTTCATGAATTTTTACAAGAATTGAGGAATCAAGAACTTAGTCCTAATTTGTAGTATTTTATCATGAGTTAGTTCTCTTTAGAATATAACTGAGAATACTTGCCTTTAAAATTTTAACAAAATCTAGTCAACTTTCAATTATAGATTTTCAAAAAAAATTATGATTTCGGATAAATGCAGTTCTGACACAGAGAATTCAGGACCTCAATTTTAAATGAGCTAGCATATCTGTTTTAGAAGTAGTAATTAGCACCGAGTTGGACTAGGGTTTAGAGTACCCTAAAGTCCCATAAATATGTGCCACTGTAGGATTATTTAGCCCCTCAGTGGGTCTCAGTTTACTGATCATTCTAGTCATGCCTTTATACCCTAACAAGGTATAATGGGTCCTCTCGATGGGTCCTATATATCAGACTCCATGTTTAGCTCACGTGATTTATGTCGGTTAATAGGCTCTTCCACAGATTTAGACTCAGTAGTGTGTACTAGGAACTCAGTTAAGTTTTTATAGAATTTCATTGTGATTTTCAAAATATCCTTGCATATCAGATTTTTATGCATGACTATGTTTGGGACTATGTACTACAGTTTAGCTTACAATTTAAACAACATATCAGTGTTTTAGCATGTTTATATATATATATGTATAGCCAGGTTTGCATATCTCTCATGCTCAGTACATTCAAATTACTGACACATTCTCTATGTGAGGTATCCTATTATGATGTAGATTCAGGTTCTCAGATTCATCCTCGCGATTAGCTCATTCCAGTGCCATCTCAACAACAACTTGTTGTGAGTCCTCATTATCCAAGGACTGTCTTTGATGCTTTTCTTTCTAGTTATTTTTGTTTTCAGTATGTTAGAGTTAGCTGGGGGCTTGTCCCAGCAACTCATCAGTAGTAGAGGCTTTTAGACATAGAGTCAGAGTTCAGCTTTTCTGTTAGTTTATTTATTTCAGACTTATATTTGAACTCAAATATCCTCAGTAAAATTGTAAGGAACACATATCTTCATTCAGTTTAGATTCCATTCAACTTAAATCAAGTGATTTCTTAGTATATGCCAGACCATGGGTAAGCTTGGGGTCACTCGTGACTCTAAGCATCATGGCTCGTCAAGGATGTAGACTCGGGGTGTGACACAACATCTCTCCATGGAGTGCTCAAATTCTATTCGGGCATAAGAAAGACGGTTCTCTCACGATGTGCATTGCCTACCGTCAGTTGAACAAAGTCACAATCAACAACAAGTATCCCATTCCCAGGATTGATGACTTGTCCGACCAACTTCAGGGTGCCAGTTGCTTTACAATGATAGACCTCATATCCGGTTAACATCAGCTAAGAGTGAGAGAACGTGACATTCCAAAGTTAGTTTTGAGAACTCGTTATGGTCACCATGAATTTGTAGTTATGTCTTTTGGACTAACGAATGCTCCTACAACTTTCATGGATATTTCGAAGACAGCCTTCCATTCCTACTGCTTGCCACCAAGATGTACCGTGACCTACGGGAAGTCTATTGGTGGAATGGAATGAAGAGGGACATCACAGATTTTGTGGGAAAGTGTCCCAACTGTCAGCAAGTAAAAGTAGAACATCAACGACCGAGGGGTATGATTCAGGATATTGACATTCCTACTTGGAGGTGGGAAGTGATCACTATGGATTTCATTACAGGTTTACCTCATACTCGCTGACAACATGAGTCTATTTGGGTGATACTAGATAGGGTGACTAAGTCAGCTCAGTTTTTAGCTATCAAGACTACAGATTCAGTAGAGAATTATGACAGACTCTACATTAGCGAGATAGTCAGGTTGCATGGGGTTTCCTTGTATATCATCTTGGATAGGGGTACCCAGTTTACATCTCATTTCTGGAGATCTTTCCAGAAAGGTCTTGGTACTCAGGTAAATCTCAGCACAGTTCTTAATCCACAAATGGATGGTCAGGCAGATTTTACCATCCATACCTTAGAGGATATATTGAGGGCTTGCATGCTCGATTTCGAAGGTAATTGGGATGATCACTTACCCCTTATAGAGTTCACTTATAATAACAACATATATTCTAGCATTCATATTGCCCCGTATAAGGCACTTTACGGGCGGAGGTGTAGATCACATGTTGGCTGGTTTGAGGTAGGTGAAGAAGCCTTGATTGGGCCAGGTTCGGATGATGAGGCTACGGAGAAGGTTAAGATTATTAGGGAGAGTTTAAAGACAGCTCAGAGTCATCAAAAGTCCTATGCAGATGTGAGAAGAAGGGACTTAGAGTTTGAGGTCGATGACTGGGTTTTCCTGAAGGTTTCACCCATGAAGGGTGTGATGAGGTTTGGTAAGAAGGGAAAGCTTAGTCCCCAATATGTAGGCCCCTCAAGAATTTGTAGGAGAATTAGCAAGGTGGCCTATGATTTATATTTTCCCGCTGACTTAACATCAGTGCACCCAGTCTTCTATACATTCTTATTGAATAAATGCATTGTCGATCCAGCCTTGGTTGTGCCTTTGGAGGGTGTGGGTGTGAAAGACAGTCTCACCTATGAGGAGGTCCCAGTCTAGATTTTTGACTGTCAGGTTCGTAGGTTGAGAAACAATGAGGTCTCTTTGGTGAAAGTCCTTTGGAGGAACCAGTCCATTGAGGGAGCTACTTGGGTAGCAGAAGCAGCCATGATGACCAAATACCCCCACCTCTTTTCTTCCGAATCAGCTCAAGCTTGAGGTAATAGTTCCTCTCCAGTATCTCAGTTTCCTCAGTTGCATTTTCCCCCTCAGTTTCATGTTCCCTCAACTATGCTTCCATTTGTTTTAGCATGTTTGCATGTCTTTAGAACTCAACATAATTAGAAATTAGCTTTTAGAACTCAGTTGGTAGGAGTTGCATCTCCTTCCCTCCAACCTCATCTTATTTAGTCTTTATTTGAGGACGAATAATCCCAATAGGGAGATATTGTAACACCCAAGAATTTGAACCAACTACTTTGCCGCAATTAGTAGAGAAATGCTTACAAATTTCAAACTTTCACGAACCACAGATAGGATCATGGACCATCATATTGGTCTACGACCCGTGATCCAACCCATGGTTTGGCTCCAGTGGTTGTCCCTCTTGATTCTACGGGTGACTTCACGGATGGTGGTCTGTTACCATGGTCCATCCTGTCACTCATGGATTGACCATCAGAGAAGTGCCAATTTTCCATCTCAGAACCATGGATCATTTCACGGACCATAGTTTAGAACCATGGTCCGTTCTGTCAATCGTGGTCCATCTCTTTAGAGGACCCTCAGTTCAGGGTCCAAGAACCATGACTCAAACGACGGTCCATTATTTCAATCCATGGAAAGTCCTATCACTCATGTTTTACTACTCCGATCTTTATTATAATGTTTCATATACTAAGATAAGCATTAGATTATTAAAAATACATTAATAATTATTAGAAAGGTCTTCTCAATAATTTGTATATTTAAAAATTACGTAATAATTACTATAAATCACATATTTAATAACTTAAAATAACTAAAAAATTTAGATGACTCTCAAAATGCTATCATTGTCTCATAAATTGAGACAAAGAAAGTAACATATATTATTTAAAAATTACGTAAAAAGTACTATAAATCACGATAGTGAACAACTTAAAATATTTAAAAGACACATAAAAAAGTAGATCGATTCTCTTATTCTATCAATGCCACATAAATTGGAGCAGGGAGATTAATATATATTAGACCTAAAAACTATATAATAAAAAAATTAGGTTGACTCTCTAAATTTCACCAGCGCCACATAAATTAAGACAAATAGAGTAATATATATAATATGAATATTATTTAAAAATGACGTAAAAAGTACTATAAATTATGATAATTAAAAATTTAAAATATTTAAAAGACATATAAAAAATTGATTGACTCTCTAAATTATATCAATGCCGCATAAATTAAGCAGATGGAATAGCATATATTATTTAAAAATTATGTGAAAAGTAATAAAAATCACACAATAATTAACAACTTAAAATTCCTAAAATCTATATAAAAATTGGGTTGACTCTCCAAATTTCATCACCATCACATAAATTGTGATAGAAAAAGTAACATATATTATCTGAAAATTGTGTAAAAAGTACAATAAATTATAATAATTAATAATTTAAAATATTTAAAATATCATACAAAAAATTTAATTGACTTTCTAAATTTTATCTATGTTACTTAAATTGAGACAGAGAAAGTAGCATATAGCACGGACTTTTATATCTAATTACATCATAGGTAATTGGATGTAAATTATATATTTTCTTCTATAAAAAGAAAGATATAATTTTTTTAAAATATATGAAAAAACAAGTGTGTCATAAAACATGGGATAAAAGAAGTATATTCTTCTTTCTCTAAAAAAAAGGGCGGTATTTGCGGTACAAGAGTTTATCAAATTTATTATAAACTAAAATAGATTTGATTTTGTATCTAATTTTATGGTTAGAATAACAATGGGGCGGTGCAGGGCTAAGCAGAGCGTATTTAGATATATGCGGGGCGGGGCAAATTCCAATATGTGTGAGTGCGGGACATATTGAAATCAATAATTTTAAATTATTTGCCGTCCACGTGCGGGTTAGAGTATAAAATTCGGTATGCATGTTTGCTTTAATCATGTCAAAGACTCAAATGACACCTTTTCTGTCGATCTCAACTCTTTAGATAATGGGATCAAAGTAAATTTTAAACTTTTTTTTATCAAAATTCTTAAAATACTTGATACAATTTCCGAAAAATAGCACTAATTAATTCCTTTTTTTGATTTTGTTGAGTTCCAGTTTATACTTCTTTGATGTAAATTTTCTTCCTTTTCCACAATAATTTTGCATTCATTAGTGGATAATCCGTTAATTATATTAAATAATTTATCACTATTGAGTAGTGACAGTATTTGAATCTCTCATGCGGACATACTCACAGCCGACTCTTAAGTCAATATCCACATTAATTAGGTGTTAGCACCAATCACACTCGTGGATGGATGCGGGTTTGTGTGCGGGGCGGGTTAACACGCGTAAAAATATTATGCGGGATGGAGCGGGGTTGGATTGAAACTTTGCGGATTAAGATAAAAACTGTCTTGCACTCGTCCCTCCCTGCTCTATTGTCATCCCTATTAAAGTACACAGAGTTTCTACGAGGGAATACTTATTTTTTAAAATACTATTTCATATTTAAACATTTTATAAAAGTAATATAAGTCAATATTCTTTTTACCAAAAATATATTTGCAAATAAAATTTTAAAAAATGAATATTTTATTATTTTTCGTTAAAGCTACATATCTTTGGTTGTAGTCCAAAAATCCTTTGGTAGTTCTAAAATTCAGTGATCCCTGTTATACATATTTAAAAACTCAATACTCACTCTTATTCATTTTAATTATCATATTTTTCTTTGTACACCCTAAAGAAAATGTTAACTAAAAAATTCATTTGACTAAATTATTCTTATTTATTTGTTTATTTTAATTTAATATTCTTTTCTTTTTCAGCACAATGTTTTTTTTCCACGGTTTTTGAGTAAGGATAAGGATGAAAATAAAAAATTAATTATATTATGATTTTCTAAAATAATAATTATATTGGATCAATTATATTTAATAAGCACAACAATTAAAACGGGCAATAGAAGAATAACCCTTTACAAAAATGTGAGTTGCAAATAGATATCACTCCCTACTTTTTTTTTTTTGTAACGAAAGTGAATCATGTAAAATATTTCCAGAATTTGTTGATAGGGGGAAGACTAACATTTTCATAGTAAAGACACTTCACGTTCACGCTACAATGATTGAGATAAGGTTGGTGGAACCAAACATGGCTTATCTTTTTTATTTCTTTATTTTTTCATTTGTTTCTCTTTTTAATTGGTTTTTTTTTTTTTTGAAAATGGTAATTGGCCAAGAAGTGTAACAATCCTCATGGTCGTTTTTTGTTTTATTTGTGCATTTTAATTATTTTATCTCTCTCCGTAATTACTTTATGGTACTTATGGTCTGTGGGGGTGGGTGGCGCAACTTTCGAGGTGGTTGGTTGAGAAATATGCAAGTTTTTCATTTTGAAAGGCTGAAAAGTTTATATGATTAATTAAGGTCAACATCTGTTGAAGATGAGCTTGCAATGAAAGTCTAGCAGTGTCATCAGCTCCAGAACATGATTTTGGGTTGGTAAGACTATTTGTTCTGGTCCTGAGACATCCAGATGAGTTTTTGAAGAGTTTTTATGTTTTTTGAAGTTGAAAACTTAAGAGAGTTTACCAAATTCAACATTCGAGGTTAAAAAGGTTTTTTTCGAGTTTCGTTGATTTCATTGGGTCCAGAGGGTGATTTTTATTCTAGTTGTAGGTTTGGTTCAGTTCCCGAGGCTTTTTCAATGAGTTTTAAGTCATTGTTTAGAAATTTAGAGATTTCTAAGTTAAGAGTTGACTTCGGTCAACATCCGATCAAGATGACCTCGTTTGGGTGTTTTGATAATTTCATTGAGGCCGAAATATTGTTTTCAAGCTAGTAGCATATTTGGTTTGTGTCCAGGAGATTCATTGAGTTTTGAGTGTATTATTAAATATTTTGTGTGCTTTGGCCTTGTTTAAGCAAAAATGTGTCAACTAAAAGTTTTATTTTTAGTTCTAGATATCGAATTTTTTTTTCAAGACTTTCAAAATTTTGAGCATGAATTATAGGGCTGGTCTAAAAATTTGATATAATTTTGATAGGTCGAGATTGAATTTTTATCATGGAATATGAAATAATTATTTAACGAGAAAAAATTATATTTCACTGGGCAAACAAATACGAAATGAAGTTTCGATTGGACAAGTGGATTTGTATAATTAATTAAGACTTATAGAAAAAATAATTGTTGCATTTTGACATCGTATGAGAATTTATGGCCATTTTAGTAAAAATATATGTTGTTGGTGCAAAATTTCTGGTACATAAATAGCTCATGCAAATTTTTTGAACAGTGTATTTAAATTTTAAACTGTGTTTATTTAATATTCGGAGAAGGGTCAAATATACTCCTGTACTATTAAAAATGGTTTAAATATACCCCTCGTTATACTTTGGGTCAAAATATACCCTTTCCGTTATACTTTGGGTTCAAATATACCCTCGTACTATTAGAAATAGTTTAAATATACCCCTCATTATACTTTCAGTCTAAATATACCCTCTCGATATACTTTGGGTTCAAATATACCTCTTTTATTAAACTTTTATGCTGATTTACCCTTATTTTTGACACTCACGCATTTAAACCATCTTAATGCCTCCACTTTAAGTTCTTTTCTTTTCTTGTAGTCTTCTATTTTCTTTTCCTTCTCATAATTCAAACTCTTTAAAGTCTTTGCTCCACCTATTTTTGAATATTTTTTCGTTGACATTAATGATTTGTTTATCAGATATAGAATTTTTTTTCCTGCATTTATATATAATAATCTTGCTTAGCTAATTATTTCAAGTAAGAGTTTTAACATCTAATATTAGACCAAAAGATGATAACAAAAGGAAATTGATTTTTCTTATATATCGAAATTTTAGAAATTCCCTGTAAAGAAGTTTATTCGATGTGAGGCTAAAGAAATATTTAAATGACATGAGTATAAGTTGTGAATATGTGTATTATTTTTATATGAATCGAGGGAGTGAATCGAAGATAGATTAATAGGTGAGTTTGTAAGGTGAATCGCGCAAATATTTACATTTGGTGATGAGTTATTTTTATTTTGAAGCTCAACACGTGTCCGTTTATAAAAAAAATAAGGGTAAATCGCCTTTATAAAAACAAAGGGGGGAGGGGGAATAAATTAGCATAAAAGTATAATGAGGGGTATATTTGAACCAAAAATATAATGAAAGGGGTATATTTGGATCCAAAATATAACGAGGGGTATATTTAAACCATTTCTAATAGTACAAGGGTATATTTGGACCCAAAGTATAACGGAAAGGGTATATTTACACTCAAAGTATAACGAAGGGTATATTTAATCTATTTCTAATAGTACAGGGGTATATTTGACCCTTTTCCATTTAATATTTTAACCATATTTGAAGTTCTAAAGCTCGAAATTAAGTGATTTTTTCATCATTTTTCTAGATTTAATAAGGGGTATGTATCTAATCCTTATTTTGGTATACTTCCATGATTTCTTGAGTTGGTTTTTATTTTTATCCATAGGTTTGTTGGAGAAAAATTCTACGCCGGCGACCAATCTCCTCCGAGGGCTGGGCAGATCTCTACGGAACTCCCACCCCTTCCCGCTCTCAGAAAGGAAATTAACAACACTAACAATGAGCCTGTGATCCACGCAAAAGCTAATTTTGCAGACACCGTCAAGCCATTAGAGGCCCCGAATGAGACAATCGTTGCTATTCCTAGAAAGCCTATAATAATTGTAGCTGGAATTCCCAGAATTAAATGGACGGAGGCTGAGGTTAAACGAATGAATATTTTGGAAAATCATCAATATGCCGTCATAGGCAAGTTCTCATATTGTTGGCTAGATCTTGAGTTTCTCAGGAAAGAAATTCCAGCCCAATGTGGTATAAAAGGTGAGTGCACAATTGGTTTATTTCGCAGTCGTCACATCCTTATCAGGCTATCTCACACGAAAGACTTTGTAAATCTCATCTCTAAAGGAGTATATTACATTACTTGTTGCAAAGGGCACTCCTATCTTATGCGAACTTTGATATATGACACTTAATTTAAGATAGAGGAAGAAACCACCAATGCCTTGACTTGGATTTCTTTCCCAAACCTACTTCCTACTTACCTTGTTAAAGGTTCATTATTATCCTTGGCCTCAGCAGTAGGGGAACCCTTACACCTTGAAAGTTTTGCAAGGGTGAATGTTTTGGTGGATCTCCTAGCCAATCTGCCATAGGAGATAATGATGGATACTGAGAATGAAGAAACAAAGGAAATAAGATTGGAGCTTATAACAGTGCGCTATGATTATCTTCCTAAGTACTGCAAGGAATGTAAACTACTAGGTCACAGAAAATAGACTGTAAAATTTTACACCCGAAACTCAAGGATAGAAAAATGGAAGACAACAAAGAGAACAAGAGAAGGGAGAAGAAGAACATGAGCCACATATTAGGAGGATATAGAAAGGCAAGGCTAGGATTCTATCTAGTGGCAAGATAGTAGAGAACCCTGGTAACTGGCATGTTAAACACAACATGCACAATTCTATAGCAAGCAGCAGCAACAAGAAGACATAAGAAAAAAGAGTTCCAATAGTCAACAAGTTCGATGCCCTCAACTCAGTACCATAAGGAGAGTCAGATAAAAATAAGATGCTATATAACAAAGTAAATGACGAACTGATAAAAGATAACACCAAAGGAAAGAAACATTCCAATTCATCATCTACAGATACAGAAGTAAAGGGTGCAGACATCCAGCATATCTAGAGCAACAATGCTCACATGATTAGCCACATGTTGAAGCCTTGATACCAGGAATTGATGAAAGACCTATAGACAATAACAACCATGTCAGAAGCAACATGGAGAATAAGATAAAGCACAATATTAACAATGATGTATTAAAGGTTTCGATAGTTGACACTAAACTAGTAGGAGGGAGCCAAGTGATAAGTTGATAATCTACCAACTTATTGAGCCTTTATTCATAAATTATTATCAGGTTTTGATTAGAATTAGAGGTACTTATTGCCTTTATTGACGCAAACACAGGTACTCTTGGTCAAAAGAAGAAAACAAAGGAATAGAAGCCAAAAAGCTCAAAATGAGTTAAAGTGTAGAGTGATCAACAAAGAGGAAGATACTGATAAGAGGTGTGACCGCCATGCGAGCCACAAAATGCATCATGCGGTCCGCACCCTCCTTCGCACCTCACCACTACAGCAACATGCATCACTAGTTGATGCAAAAAGACAGAGGGTATTTTTATCCAATGCCAAGTGATATATTGCGAAGCTTCTAAAACTCATTTTGGGGTGTATACCTGATAGTGAATACACTCCAAGAGTTTTTCTTCATATCATGATTCTTCTCCAAATAGAAAATTGTTTTCTTTTATTTATTTTGTGTCAAACTGGGTTAGTTTTTCCCTATGATAGATTGAGAGGCAACTTTCTTAAGGGAAAATACCAAGTTTTAGTATTAAATTGAGTTCATATTTTACTTGTCTTGAAATGGGCCCACCAAAAAAAATTCTTGGCAAGAAGTTTTTGGCAATTGAAGGAAAAAGGGAAAAATGATTTTGAGTAAAGCATTTTCTTGTCATTCCCCATTTGGCTTGATTAATTCACAAACGAGTGTGTAAAAGAACTCGGAATAACTTGTCAAAAGTCATATGTCCAAATTGACTGTGAGACTAATTGTGAAATTCTTGTGTTGTGATGCCTTCTGTGGTAAGGCTGTACTTCATCATTGTGTGTATGTGTTGTCTAGAACTTGCCCCAAATGTGATTCAAGGCAAAATCATAGATGTAACCGAGCTTGGAAGATGACTTTAGGCTTTTTTTAATAAGCTGCTTCACCCAAATTGACTTCCCTTTACATTGATCTTAGTGAGCCCCTTTGAGCTTGTGATCTTTCTTTGGCACCATGTTTGATAACTTGACCCTTTTTGGAATCTAAATTTTTGCATCCATCTTCCCTAATAGCTCAAAAGTGAAATGTAGGCTAAAAGCCTAAGTTTAGGGAGGGGGGAAATTAAAATGATAACATAGGCAAGAGCCTAAGTTTTGGGATGTATGTACTAATGTGGAGAAGAAATGGGATACATTTCAATACAAGGTAGCATCATATGCCTAAATTAAAAGTTGCTTCAAATTTTCCAATAAAATGAACAAAATGAAAAGAAAAGAAGAAATTGGTGCTACCAAGTGAAGGTGATAAAATAATGTTGAATGATCAAGTTGATGGGAAACTTTAGGTCATGAGAGGGAGAAATAAGGTGATGTTATTGTTCAAAAATGTGAGTGGGGAGGTTTAGTCACTTGAGTGAAATGCAACCCTCACTTTAGCCCTAGCCAATATCATAACCCGCAAGTCCTTAGTGATTTCGAGCTTGCTAACTCTACATTAGTGGCGAATTACATAAAGGGCAAGCCTATGATTCAATGCATGTGCACTCAAACTTGTTTTAGAGAGTGAGAGTCTTTTTGGTTCTCTTGTAATCCCTTTTCTTTGTGAATTGCTTGATTGTGAGTGGAATTCTCTATTGTGGTGAGTGGAATCGCACACTTGAATTGAATGATGAAGTCTTTATTTCAATTGAGACGTATGAATGAGATAAGTTGTGTGGCAAATCTCGAGGCAAACCTTGAAGGTTCATGCCAATGACTTGAGAAGCTTGAATATGTTGTTTTGAATTAGAAATGAAGTCCTTTTGACAAACGTTTGAAAATGAGCACTTGCCTTAAGAATATGGTGATACTAATTGAGATGGGCATTGTAGTTGAGTCTTTTGTTTTGAATCTTTTTATTTGTTATTTTCTTTGTTTTTAGAGTTTAGATTAATCTTGTGTGAACGTTTTATGTTTTAGAACATATTTCATTCCTTACTTTGTGAGTATATTGCTTGAGGACAAGCAATAGTTCAAGTTTGGGGGTTTGATAAGTTGGTAATTTATCAACTTATTGAGCCTTTATTCGTGAATTATTTTCAGGTTTTAATGAGAATTGTAGAGGACTGTATCTTTAATAGAATTGATAGGATGGTTTCTAATCAGTATCTAATAGATTTTTTAGATGGATTGAGGTGGAGCACTTAGCAAGAACTAGTTTTGATCATGCACCATTGTTTATTTCAGTGGGGCGAATCCAACAGAACATCCAAAAGCCTTTCAAATTTTTGAAATTTTGTATGGAACATGAGTACTTCATGCAATTAATAGAAGAGAACTGGCAATGAACTTTGAAGGCCATCCTTTTCTCTTGTTCAAGCACAAAGTCAAATATGTGAAAAAAGCTCTATCAACTTGGAGTAAGGAAAATATGGAGACATATTCAAACAACTAATCATTAGAGAAGAGATTGTTAGAATGAACGAAACATTGTTTGAAGAAGCCCCCTCTGCCAGAAATAGGACATTCCTTCAACAAGTTCAGGCAGAACATCAAAGGTATCTACACTATGAAGAAGAATATTAGAAATAGAAGGCCAGAGATACTTGGCATGTGGAAGGAGATATAAATACTAGATTTTGGTACATTAATAGCATTCTCACCGATGAGGGTGATATGGTCTATGAAGAGCAAAAAATTACAGAAGTAGTTATAGATTTCTATCAAGCTCAATTCACTCGGGTGGAAAATGGGTCAGATTATGGCTTATTGGAACATGTTCCAAAAATTATAAATGAGGCAGATATTTGCAAAATGAGTGACATCCCAACTCTTGAGAATATCAGAAATGTAGTTTTCTCTTTGAAAGGAACTAGTGCTAGTGGACCAGATGGGCTTACTAGATATTTTTTTTAAAAATGCTGGAATATTGTCCATAATGACATCTTCGTAGTCATCCAGGCTTTCTTTAGTGGAGATACCCTCCCAAAGTGTTTTACTAATACTAACTTAGTTCTTCTACCTAAAAAGTTACACATTCAGACTTTCGCAGACCTAAGGCCTATCAATTTGTGCAATTTCATCAACAAAGTAATCTCCCAAGTCATTCATGGAGGATTAGATGGGTTTTTGACCAAGATCATTTCTCCCAATTAGTAAGGTTGTGAAGGGAAGGTGCATCATTGAAAAGGTCTTACTTACTCAGGAAATAGTGACTGATATCAAAATGAGAGGGAATCCAGCTAAATATGGTTTTGAAATTAGATATGTCCAACGCCTATGATAGAGTGTCTTGGTTATACCTGTCCAGGGTCCTAAGGAAACTGGGATTTAGTGAAATTATCATAGACATGATTTGGAGATAAATTGCTAATAACTTGTACTCAATTATCATTAATAGACAGAGTCATGAAATTTTTCACTCCACCAGAGGAGTAAAACAAGGAGACTCTATATCTCCATTAGTGTTTATTATAGCTGCTGAAGTATTGCCAAGAGCTTTGAATGCTTTTTTTGAGAGAAGAGATTACATTGGTTATGGGATGCCATATTGGAGTGCAAATATAAACCATCATACGTATGCAGATAATATCATAATATTTGCATCCTCTGACAAGAATTCACTGGAGATAATTATGAGAGTGCTACATGATTATTAGAGAATGTCTGGGCAGCTTATCAACAAGGAGAAAAGTTCTATGTACATGTTCAATAAGCTAACAGCTTCTCAACTATAGGAGGTGGAATTGATCATAAGTTTTGTGAAAGGAAGATTTCCTTTCAAATACTAAGGATGCTCTATTTTCCATTATAGGAAAATGAAGGATTTCTACAATGATTTGATTAAAAAAATAAAAGATAGATTGCAAAATTAGAAAGGAAAAATGTTGTCTTATGGTGGAAGAGTTGTTCTGATCAATAGTGTGTTCCAAAGTATGCCAATATACTTACTATCAACAATAGTTTCCACTAAGTACACTCTTGAAGAAATTCACATGATCTTTGCCAGTTTTTTATGGAGTAATAAGGAGGAAGGGAGAAGCAGACACTGGGCTAAATGGAAAAACCTATGTTTACCAAAGGAGGAAGGGGATTCTAAAATATTTTTGATATATCAAAGGCTATATTTTCCAAGCTCTAGTGGACGTTTAGAACCACTAAATCTATGTGGACAATCTTCATTGAAGAGGATGCTAGAGGCCAGAGATAAAGTAGAACAAGAAATATGGTGGGAACCTTGGAATGACTATTCTAGTGTATGGTTTGATAACTAGACTAAATTAGGGCCCTACTTATATAGTCCCTACAAATTTCCCATTGGATGAAGGCATTGAAGTGGTTAGTTATTTTATGGAGCATGGAGCGTGGAACACAGATTCCATGCAACAAAGCTTCCCAGTAGATATTGTTGAACATGTTACTAGAACAACAAACATTACAGAGGCATCTATATTATGGGACAAACCCTAGTGGATGGCCACTAGCAATGGTAAGTTTAATGTGAAGAGTGCATGCGAAACTCATAGCTTTTAGATACATTTGTTAGGACCAACCTACAATGGAGATTACCGAGCACCTATTCCTAACATGAACTTTTGCAAGGATATTTGGTCTATTTTTACTATAGATGTGGGTCTGCAGGGTCCTACTGTGAAGATTAACCACACCATATCCTTTTGATGGGATACTAAAGGCCCCCCAAAGCCTAAACCTATTTTAAGAGCTATCCCTGCATTC
Organism: Jaltomata sinuosa; assembly: GCA_003996215.1. NCBI lineage: Eukaryota > Viridiplantae > Streptophyta > Magnoliopsida > Solanales > Solanaceae > Jaltomata > Jaltomata sinuosa. The sequence goes on along the minus strand of QJPP01007637.1, from coordinate 35,346 downwards.
ATCTGCTGGCAAATCTGGAAATGGAGAAACTCTATAATTTAGGGCAAGGAGATTCCAAGGAGTAGAGTGATCTATGATATAAATTGGAACATCTACATGCTTGATAAAAGGTGTTACCCTTGATTAAGGAACATTCCTACCAACTGGCCGCTAATGGTACAATATTTTGAAGAATATGTACATAGGCTTAATTGCAGATTAGTGAAATGGAGACCTCTCATGAAGGGTGGTACAAGTGCAACAATGATGGTGCTTGGTGATGTTCTAAAGCACTCTCCCAAAGGAGGTGGTAACGATTATCGTGTAAAATACTAAATAACTAAATAAATATAAGGGTCGTATCCATGGAGAATGGGACAATCAATCACTAATAAATTGTCGAATAACAATCACTAGAGCGAGTAAGTGTTCAAGCAAACAAAAGTAAAAATTGAGGGGAAAAGTTTGGGAATTAACGAATAACAATTTCATCACGAGAACAACGTTAACACGATTTGATGTTCAAGAGAAGGAAGACTAGGGGTATGCTTCTAATGGGGTTCTACAATGGGCTAGGAAATTAATTAATCATGCAAATTTTCAATTAAAGGTATGGGTAGCTTGGTTTGAGCTATATTTGATAGTCATTCAACCTTCCAAATATGTACCATGGTCTTTTCTCAAGCACCATAGCTTTACCTTAAAATAACCAATTAATACTTGGGTGAGTCACACTATTTCTAGATTTGATTCTTAGATGAGAATTTCCTTCAATCAATCTATTTCTAGCTTTAATCTATGGTGGAAATCTCAAATCCTCACTATTGAATTCTTACCCAAGTTATGAACTCCTCTTTCAAGCAAGTATACAATTAGTAAACTCAATCAATGTTTGCAACCATCAATTATATAATTAAACAATGAAGAATTTAATAGACCCATACTAAATAATCAATTATAAGCACAATTAATTAATACCCATACCCAAATTCAAATACCCATCATGCACATACCCCTAGAATAGGATTTAGATGCTCATATTAAAAGGAACAAGAGAATATACCATAAGGTTTTCCTAAAATTCCATTCATATTATAAGCTAATTTCCAATTCCAAGCTCAAATTCATAAAAAATGGTGTTTTCAATGAGGAAGAAGAAAAGAGAAAGTGTACTCTCAATGCTCTTCCTTGGGGAAAGTAAAAACTTAATTGTATTATGAGTACAGATCCCAAAAAGGGTTTTAGAACCTTTCCAATTATGTCATAGGTACTTGGACAAAAATTCCCTTCGAGGCTTGTGCAATTGACGTGTGATGGCACATGCAATCGCTCCTTGCAGTGTGTGGCTCGCATGTGCCTTCCTCTCTAAGCACTAAAGTCCAGCCTTTTGTGCGATGTGAGGTATGAGAGGGGGAGTGCGATCTCATGTCGCATTGTGCGGCTCACATGTTGGTTGCTGCTCAGGCACTTGATGATCTTTCTTATGTGATGGCACCTGCAAAATGCATGTGCCTTTGTGCGGCTCGCATGTAAGTCGCACATCTTCAAAGTTTATTCCCCTTTTTTGATCACCTTCACACTTTAACTTAAGATCTTTGGGTTTGATTCCTTTGATTTTTTCACACGACCAAGAATACCTGCATTTATGTTAATAATGGCAATAAGTATCTCTAATTCTCACCAAAACATGGCAATAATTCATGAACAAAGGCTCAATAAGTTGGTAGATTGCCAATTTATCAAACCCCCAAACTTGAGCTATAGCTTGTCCTCAAGAAAGATACTCACAAGGTAAGGAATGAAATAGGTTCTTAAAACACAAGGGTAAGGAATGAAATAGGTCCTAAGAAAATAACAACAATTGACTCAAAGCAAAAAGACTCAACTACAATGCTCATCTCAAATGGTATCACCATACTTTCAAGGCAAGTGCTCATTTCAAAACTTCACCGCAAAGGATTCATTTGACATTCAAAAGCAAGGGATTTGTTATTCAAAACAAGATTATCAAGCTTGTCAAGATTCACCATACAACTTCTCTCATTCATTCCTTTTAATTGAAATAGAGACTTTATTTTTTGATTCAAGTGCATGATGCCACTCACCACAATAGATAATCCCATTCACACTCATGAAATTCAAATTAGAGGGATCATAAGAGAACACGAAGACCCTCACTCTCCCAAAGAATTTCAAGTGCAGATGTATTGAACCATAGGCTTGCCCTTCATGTAATTCACCACTAATGTATAGTTACCAAGCTCGAAATCACTTAGGACTTACGAGCTACGATGTTGGCTAGGGTTAAGCTAAGGTATACATTTGGGTCAAGTGACTAAACCTGCCTAACGCTCCTTTTGATCATTCAAAACACTGCTCATATTTTTCAAACAATAACTTCACCTTATTTATCCCTCTCACAACCCAAGTTTCCCTTCAACTTAATCAATCAATATTGTTTAATTACCTTCACTTGGTAGCACCAAATTCTCCCTTTCTTTTCATTTTGTCATTTCATTGGAAATTTTGAAGAAATTTTCATCTTAGGTATAAGGTGCTACCTTGCATTGAAGTGCATCCATTTTCTTCTCCATATTTTGTACATACACCCCCAAACTTAGGCATTTGCCTATGTTTTTGTTTCAATTCTACCCCAAACATAGGCTTTTAACCTACATTTCACTTTTTAGAAATTAGGGAGGATGGGTGCAATAATAGAGGGTCCAAAAAGGGTTAAGGTGTCTAACAAGGTGCCAAAGAAAGGTCACAAGCTCAAAGGGGCTTACTAGGGTCAATATCAAGGGATGTCAATTTAGGTAGAGTGGCTATTCAAAAAGGGCCTAAGGTCATTTTCCAAGCTCATTTACATCTTAGTTTTTTCCTTGAATCACATCCGGAGCGAGTTCTAGACAACACAAATAAACAAGAATGAAGTATAACCTTACCACACAAGGCATCACAACACTAAAATTCTACAATTAGTCTCAAAATCAATTGGGACAAATGACTTTTGACAAGCTATACTGAGTTCTTTTACACACTCATTTATGAATTGGTCAAGACAAACTGTAACACCCCATGGTCTGAACAAGCTACTTGACTGTGCTCAGCAGAAAAATTTCAGAAAAATTCAAGTTTCCAGAAACCACGGTTAAGATCATGGACCGTAGTTTGGAACCACAGTCCGTCGTCTCAACTATAGTTTCAATTTCCAAAAGACCCTCAGTTCAGGGTCTAGGAACCACGAGTTAAACCATAGACCGTTATTCAGAATCACGGTCTATCTTGTGAACTTTTGGTCCCCTTTTTCAGAGGACTCTCAGCTTACAGAGACCACGAGTCAGACCACAGACCATATTTCAGAACCACGGTCAATCCTGTGACTCATGGAATCATGACATCAGAGAACCCTTAGGACTTAAGGATAGAACCATGGCTTATTCAATGGTCCATCATCCAAGACTATGGTTCATTGACCAAGTCGTGGTACCTAAGTAGTGAATTTTAGTAGTTTTCTTTTAAAATTACCAGGGGAATAACGGACTTTTCCTATCTATTCTAAGGCCTAATCTATGTTATTTTGCTTAGTCTAAGTCAAATTATTTAGTCAGAAACTACCTAAACCTCCCATTCTCCTAGAAATCATCTAACACTTAGAGAAATAGAGAAAAAGAAGCGTCAGTTTCTCTCAAAAACAAGCAGGAGGTTACTTCAAGCTCAGCCCAAAATCCAAGGATCTCACCATAGAATCTTCCTCTAGGTATGTGGGATTTTATCAATGGGTTCCTTTTACCCATTGAGTCCCTAGATTCAGTCCAGTTCCTAAGTTCACAATCAGTTCTTTAGACCTAGGGTTCCTAAACTTTATGAAACTCTTGCAATTCATATTCTATTGCTTGTATGATAATTATTGCGTGTTTTCTTGGGAACCTAAGATATTCATATGTACAGAGCTTAGTAACCCTAGCTTGTGTTAATTCCAGTAATCATGATTTATACTTGCTAGTCAGATGGTTCAGACAGTCATGCTTTAGGATTAGAATGCTATAAATTTTAGTATTATTATATTGCATTCGTAGATGATTATCAGTATTTGAGCTATCCAGTATTTCAGATTTTTGTATTCATTGTTTATGTATTTAGTTGGGAGTACACTTAGTAACGAGTTGACAAAGGGATGAAGTCCCACCTGCCAGTTTAGGCTGAGACCTTTGGTAGAAGTCCCTGAGTCCCAGAACTATGGTGCCACCATAGGTTCTAAAGGGGTCACCCATTAGATTATGATTGACACCCTTGTCCCTTGTGGACATCAGTTTAGTGGATCCACTTAAGAATAGTTTGTACCCTTGGCAAGGTATGAACACCCTTCTATGCAGGGTTAGAGATTGGTCCCACAATTAGCTTAACTTGGGGTATGTCAGTTAATAGTAGCTCCCACAGTCAGACTCATATTGCATTGACATTGTACTCAGTATCTATTTCAGTTATTCATTTCTGTTTAGCATCTTATGGTATTCATGTTAGTTATTTTGTCTTTGCATTCAGTTTATCGTTTAGTTCATGCTTCAGTATATATTTTCATATTTAGCCTTATTATGTTATACCTTTGCATATATCTCGTATGCTCAGTACATTCGAAGTACTGATGCATACATTTGTGCTACATCTTATCATTATGTAGGTTCGGGCACTCAACATCCAAACTGCACTTAGTGTGACTCTCCGATCCTTACTCAGCAGTTCAGGGGTAAGTCCTCATAGTTCAAGGACGATAGCTATGTTTATTTCTTTAAGTTTTGATACTTCATTTTTAGACTATTAGAGTAAGTTGAGGGCTTGTCCCACCAACTCACATCAGTTAGAGGCTTTCAGACATAGAATTTGAATCAACTTTGGAGTTATCAGTTTCACTTTTAGACTTATTATATACTTAATTCAGTTCAGTTTTTTTCTCAAACTATGTTCTATCAGAAGTTGTCTAGATATGCCATACCATGGGTTAATTTAGGGTCACTTATGACATTAAGTATCGTGTTACATCTAGCGGATAGCTTTGGGACATGACAAACTTAGTATCAGAGCATCAGGTTCAAGTGTCATAGGATATCTAAAAGCCGCATCAATTAGAGTCTTCTTCATGGGTGTGAAGCGTACCACACTTATGAGGGAGGAGCTATAGGACGTCATTAGAAAAAACTCCCATTTTTTCTGTTCCATCTCGTGCTATAGAGTATGAACTCTATTAAACTTCCTTGTAACTCATGCTCTACACGATTCAGAAAATTCCTCCCAGAAGAGCCGACTAAAGGAACTAGAAGGCACCAGCAGCCCCAGCAGACCCTCTAAATGAGCAAGTAACTCATGCTGAATTCAGGGTTGCTTTTTAGGTTTTTGCTCAAGCCATGACCGCTCAGGTCAACCAATAAGCTATGGCACTAGCTCCATCTCAGATTAATTCTGCCACCGCTAAAATCCGCGACTTCACTCGAATGTACCCTCCAGAGTTTTATGGTTCCAAGTCTGAAGAGGACCCACATGAATTTCTTGATGACATTCAGAAGGTGAGAGAGATTATGGGTGCCACTCTTATCGAAAGTGTAGACTTAGCTGCTTACCAACTGAAAGGAGTGGCTTATACTTGGTACCAACAGTTGAAGGAGTCTCGTTATGCAAATGCAGGTCTAGTGGATTGGAATGAGTCTCGTTATGCAAATATATTTCCCACTTGAGCTCAGGGAAACCAAGGTCCAAGTGTTCATCAACTTGAAACAGAATTATATGAGTGTGAAGGAGTACACACTCAAGTTTGCTCAGTTGTCTAAGTATGCTCCAGCGATGGTGCTGACTCCAGAGCCCGTATAAGTAAGTTCGTATCTGGTGTGTCTGATGATGTGGTCAATAAGTGAAATACTGCTATGCTAGTTAAGGAGATGGATATTTCCAAGTTGGTGACTTATGCCCAGAAGATCGAAGAGGAGAAGATCCAAGAAAGGGGATGAGACAACAAAAGAGCTAGAACAGGTGAATTTAACTACTCTCAGCAGATGTTAGATGGTGGATACCGCTCTCTATTCCATCAAAAATATTCAGCGCCAGCCCCATCCTCTGCTAGTGCTCCAGTGCCTAAATCTAGGCAAGATAGGCAGGATAGGGCGCCAAGCCCTAAGTCCCAAGGTATAGCCACTAGCGGGCACACTCATCTAGTTTGCAAGAAGTGTGGTAGGAACCACAAAGGTGAGTGTATGGAAAGTATTAGTAATTGTTTTGGGTGGGGTAAGTCAGGACACAGAATGAAATAGTGCGCAATAACTTCTCATTAGGGCAGGGATACTTGCCCGCAGAATCAGGCTAACTCTATGACAGCTCTAGTAGGTCGCTCGACTAAATAGGGTGCCTCATCTAGTGCAGGAGGCGGTCAGCTCCAGAATAGATTGTATGCCCTTCAGACTCGACAAGACTAGAAGGATTCTCCCGATGTGGTCACAGATATGTTAGAAGTCTTCCACTTAGATATTTATGCATTGTTAGACCCATGGGCTACTCCTTTTTTATATAACTCTTTATATAGCAGTAAATTTCAGTGTCAGTTCAGAAACCCTCCAAGAACCTTTATCAGTCTATATTCCAGTTGGTGACCCAGTTATAGCTAGACGATTATACAGAAATTACCCTGTCATAGTTTCCCAGAAGTTCACCTAAGCCAATTTTGTAGAGTTAGAAATGATGGACTTTGATATTATTCTTGGAATGGATTGGTTACATTCCTGTTATGACTCAGTTGATTGTAAAACTAGGATCGTTCATTTCTAGTTTCCAAACAAGCTAGTCTTAGAGTGGAAAGGTAATACCTCACTGCCTTTAGGTCAATTTATCTCTTACCTTAAAGCCAGAAAAATGATTTCCAAAGGGTATATCTGTCATCTTGTTTGGGTTAAGGATTCAAACTACGAGACCCCAAATCTTGAGTCACTCTCAGTAGCAAATGAGTTCATAGAAGTATTTCCAGAAGATATTCTCGGAGTTCCTCCCGAAAGAGAATCGACTTCGGAATAGATCTCCTTTCAGATACCTAGCCTATCTCAATTCCTCCTTACAGAATGGCTTCAGCTGAGCTTAAGGAATTAAAGGAACATTTGAAATACCTTCTAGATAAAGTCTTCATCAGACCTAACATCTCTTGAAGGGGTGCTTCAGTGCTTTTCATGCATAAAAAAGATGGTTCTCTCAGGATGTGCATCGACTACCATCAGTTGAACAAAGTCATAATCAAGAATAAGTATCCAGTCCTAGGATTGATGACTTATTCAACTAGATTTACGGTGCTAGTTGCTTCTCTAATATAGACCTCAGATCTGCTATCATCAGCTCAGAGTTAGAAATTGTGATATTCCAAAGACAGCCTTCAGAACTCGGTATGGTCACTATGAATTTATAGTTATATCATTTGGACTAACGAATGCACTTACAACTTTCATTGATTTGATGAACAGATTGTTCAAGCAGTATGTAGACTTGTCCGTCATTGTCTTCATCGATGATATACTCATATACTCTCAGAGCAAGGAAGAGCATGCATACCATTTGAGAGTGGTGTAGCAAACTCTCAAAGATTGCCAGTTATTCACCAAGTTTAGTAGGTGTGAATTCTAGTTGAAATCAGTTGCTTTGCTTGGTTATGTGGTGTCTAGTGAGGGAATCTGAGTTGATTCCCAGAAGATTGAGGCAGTGAAAAACTGGCCCAGCCCACCTCTTTGATAGACATCAGAAGTTTCTTAGGTTTGTCTGGTTACTACAGGAGGTTTGTTTGTTGAAGGATTTTCATCCATAGCAGCTCCATTGACCATGTTTACTCAGAAGAAGGTCAAGTTTCAGTGGTCAGATGAGTGTGGGAAGAGTTTCCTAGAGTTGAAAAGTAGGTTGACTACAACTCCCCTGTTAACTCTACCAGAGGGTTCAGATAGCTTCTTGGTTTACTGTGATGCATCCAGGGTTGACCTGGGATGTGTCTTGATGTAGCATGGTAAGGTCAGAGCTTATGCCTCCGGGCATCTTAAGATTCATGAGAAGAACTACCCGACTCATGACTTTGAGCTTGCAGCAGTTGTGTTCGCCCTAAAGATTTTGAGACATTACTTGTATGGTGTCCATGAATTCATGTTCACAGATCATAAAAGCCTCCAGTATGTGTTCACCCAGAAAGAGTTTAATTTTCGTCAGAGAAGGTGGCTCGAGTTCCTCTAAAACTATGATATAAATGTGTTTTACCATCCGGGTAAGGCCAATGTAGTGGTTGATGCCCTCAACAGACTATCTATGGTTAGTGTGTCACATGTTGAGAAAGAGAGGAAATAATTAGCCAGGGATGTTCATAGGCTTGCTCGCTTAGGAGTTTGCCTCATGGACACGACAAATGGTGGTATGATAGTCCAAAATGGGTCAGAATATTCATTAGTAGCGGAGGTGAAAGATAAGTAAGACAGTGATCCCATATTACTCAAGTTAAAAGGTGTAGTTCATCATCAGAGTGTAGAGGTCTTCTCCCAAGGGGAGATGGTGTGCTTCGCTACCAGGGTCATTTATGTGTGCCAAATATGGGTAAGTTGAGACAACAAATCCTTATAGAAGCCCATAGTTCTAGATATTCCATTAATCCCGGTGCCACTAAGATATACCGTGATCTACGGGAAGTCTATTGGTGGAACGACATGAAAAGGGACATTGCAAATTTTATGGCTGTGTGTCCCAAATTGTCAGCAAGTGAAAGTAGAACATCAAAAACCAGGAGGTGTGACTCAGAATATTAGAATTGCTACTAGGAAGTGGGAAGTGATCAACATTGATTTCATTATAGGTTTACCTCATACTCGCATACATGATGATTCTATTTGGGTGATTGTGGACAGGATGACCAAATCTTCCTATTTCCTAGAAGTTAAAACTACAGATTCAGTAGAAGAGTATGCCAGGCTCTACATCAGAAAGATAGTCAGGTTGCATAGGGTTCCCTTGTCTATCATATCAGATAGGGGTACTCAGTTTATAACTCATTTTTGGAGATTATTTTAGAAAGGTCTTGGTACTCGGGTGAATGTCACCACAACATTTCATTCCCAAACGGATGGTCAGGCAGCCCCTTACAGGACATGCTGAGAGCTTATGCGATCAATTTTAAGGGTAGTTGGGATGATCACTAGCCTCTCATAGAGTTCGCCTACAATAATAGCTTCCATTCTAGTGTTTAGATGGACCCACATGAGGCGCTTTATGTGTGTAGATGAAGGTTACCGGTTGGTTGGTTCATGGTAGGTGAAGCAGCTTTGATTGGGCCAGATTCAGTTCATGAGGCTATGGAGAAGGTTCAACATATTAGAGAAAGACTAAAGATAGCTCAGAGTCATCATAAGTCCTATGCAGATGTGAGGAGGAGGGACTTAGAGTGTGATACCAACGATTGGGTTTTCTTGAAAGTGTCACCCATGAAGGGGGTGATGAGATTTGGCAAGAAAGGATAGCTCAGTCCCCGATATGTAGGCCCTTATAGAATTTTTAAAAGGGTTGGTAATATGGCTTATGAGTTGGAGTTTCCAACAGAACAAGCAACAGTTCATCCCATCTTTCAAATTTCATTGTTGAAGAAGTGAGTTGGTGATCCGGCATTGATTATTCCTTTAGAGAGTGTGGCTGTGAAGGATAGCCTAACCTATGATGAGGTTCTAGTTGAGATTCTTGTCTGTTCGGTTCATAGGTTGAGGAATAAATAAGTTTCTTCAGTGAAAGTTTTGTGGACGAATCAATCAGTCGAGGAAGCTACTTGGGAAGTAGAAGCAGCCATGATGGCCAAGTACCCTCTCGTCTTTCCTTCAGATATAGTTTCAATTCGAGGTAATGGTTCCTCTCCATACTCCCAGTTTCGTCATATGCATGTCAGTCTCAGTATCATGTTTTCCCAGCTTTTCCAGTATTTTCAGTATGTTTCCATGAACTCAAGACTACACTCAGTTAGATATCAGATTCTAATATTCAGTTGGTAGAGATTGTAGCTCTTTCCCTCCAAAATCAGCTTAGTTAGTATTCATTTGAGGACGAATGATCCCAAGGGGGAGATATTGTAACACCCCATAGTCTGAACCAACTACTTAGTTGTGCTCAGTAGAAAAAATTTCAAAAAAATTCAAGTTTCAAGAAACTACGGTCAAGATCACGGACCATAGTTTTGAATCACGGTCCATCATCTCAACCATAGTTTCAATTTCCTGAGGACCCTCAGTTCAGGATCCAGGAACCACGAGTCAAACCACAGACCGACATTCAGAATCATGGTTCGTCCTATGAACTCGTGGTCCACTTTTTTCCAGAGGACCCTCAGTTTAGGGCCCAAAGACCACGAGTTAGACCATGAATCATAGTTCAGAACCACGGTCCGTCCTGTGACTCATGGAATCATGACATCAGATAACCCCCAGGACTCAAGGATAGAAGCATGACTAAATCGATGGTCGGTCATCCAAGACTATGGTCCGTTGACCAAGTTGTTGTACCTGAGTCACAAATTTCAGTAGTTTTCTTTTAAAATCCTCACGGGTATTCTGGACTTTTTCTATCTCTTCTAAGTCATAAGCTATGTCGTTTTGCTTAGTCTAAGACAAATTAATTAGTCAGAAACTACTTAAACCTCCTATTCTCCTAGAAATCATCCGACACTTAGAGAAATAGAGAAATAGAAGCGTCAGTTTCTCTCAAGAACAAGCAGGAGGTCTTCTTCAAGCTCAACCCAAAATCCAAGGATTTCACCATAAAATCTTCTTCCAGGTATGTGGGATTTCATCAATGGGTTTCTTTCACCCATTGAGTCCCTAGATTCAATCCAGTTCTAAAGTTCTTAATCAAATCATCAAACCTAGGGTTCCTAAACTTTATGAAACTCTTGGAATTCAGATTCTATTGCTTGTATGATAATTATTGCGTGTTTTCTTGGGAACCTAAGATATTCATATGTACAGAGCTCAATAACCCTAGCTTGTGTTAATTCCAGTATTTATGATTTATACTTGCTAGTCAGATTGTTCAGACAGTCATGCTTCAGGATTAGAATGATATTAGTTTCAGTATTATTATATTGGATTCTCAGATGATTATTAGTATTTGAGCTATCCAGTATTTTAGATTTTTGCATTCATTGCTTATGTATTCAGTTAGAAGTAGAATTAGCACTAAGTGGACAAAGGGATGAAAGCTCACCCGCAAATTTAGGCTGAGACCTTTGGTACGAGTCCCCGAGTCCCAGAACTACAGTGCCACTGTAGCTTCTAAAGTGGTCACCCGTCAGATTAGGCTTGACACCCTTGTCCCTTGTGGACATCAGTTTAGTGGATCCGCATCAAAATTATTCATACCCTTGTCAAGGTATAAACACCCTTCAATCCAGGGTTATAGGTTGGCCCCACAGTTAGCTCAGCTTAGGTTATGTCAATTAATAGTAGCTCCCACAGTCAGACTCATATTGCATTGACCTTGTACTCAGTATCTATTTCAGTTATTCTATTCAGTTCAGCATGTTATGGCATTCATGTTAGTTCTTTGGTCTTTGCATTCACTTCATGCTTCAGTATGTATTTCCATATTCAGCCTTATTGTGTTACAGTTTTTCATATATCCCGCATGCTCAGTACATTCGAAGTACTGACACATACTTTTGTGCTACATCTTATCATGATGTTGGTTCATGCACTCAACATCCAGACCATGCTTAGTGCGACTCTCAAGTCCTTACTCAGCAGTTCAATGGTGAGTCATCATAGTTCGAGAATGACAACTATGTTTATTTCTTTCAGTTTTAATACGTCATTTTAAGACTATTAGAGTTAGCTGGGGGCTTATCCCAACAACTCACATTAGTTAGAGGCTTTCAAACATAGAACTAGAATCTGCTTTGGAGTTGTCAAATTTAGTTTCAGACTTATTATATACTTAATTCAGTTCAATTTTCCGCTCAGACTATGTTCTATCAGAAGTTGTCTAGATATGCCATACCATGGGTTAACTTGGGGTCACTTGTGACACTAATTACCTTGTTACATCCAGGGGGTAGCCTCGAAGTGTGACACAAATAGAGAATTTGCAAGTCATTACAAGAGAATGCTTTAACAAAAAATATTTTTCCCCTATTTCCTTCAATTCGCAAAACTTCTTGCCAGGAAAGGTTTTGGTGGGCCCATTTTGAGACAAGTAAAACACAGACTCAATTTAACACTAAAACTTGGCATTTTTCCTTATGAAAGTTGCCTCTCAATCTATCATAGGGAAATTCCAACCCGATTTGACACAAAAATTAACAAAAGAAATAAACAAAAGAAAATAATTACTCCTTTAGAAAGAACCATGGTATGAAGAAAATTCTTGGAATTTATTTGACTAACCTACTATTAATAAGGCAAAGGCATGGAGGGCTCAACGCCCCCAAGCATAAAAGGAACATTGTTCTCAATGAAATAAGTGCTAGGTAAGGTGTATTCCCTGGAGTGACGTACAACGCGCAGAATGGCAAGGGCAAAATGCCCGGACCATCGCATGGTGCAGATGGAAATAATAGAGTAGTTGCCAATGATATGCCTCCCCATGTGCAAAGTGATGTGCGATGCATAGAATTCCATAGGCAAAGGGCCTGGACCATCGCATATCGCACTGAAAAGTGGGTGGAATGTCAGTGATCTATTTATAGATGCAAAATAGATTGCATTCAGCACAATGGATGATGCAATTTGCACATCAGTCCGCATATTTAGTTCTAAAACCTCGTAAAGTTTCTAGTGATCTGCCTCTCCACATGCGAAGGATGATGCAACACACATAATATGGGATGCGATTCACATGTCTCATCACATATGGACTTTAAAGTTGGAAATGAAATTGTTTCTATGGGCGATGTGTTATGCGAGGCATACTTCTCCAAGTGCGTTTTGCTTATTACCTTTGGCAGAACTAGTTTGACGCCTTCCAAACATTCCAACCCTCTTAACTCATCTCCTACCTACAAACTTCAAAAAATAATAATAAAATAACAAAAAGAAAAAATTACCAAAATAAAAGTAGATGCTTGGGTTGCCTTCCAAGAAACTCTTGGTTTAATGTCACAGCTCGATGATGGTACCTCTTAATCATGGTTCATCGAGGTAAGTCATTCCTATGAGCATGAAATCTTCCTTAATACCCAAATATTATTTTACTCATTGCCCATTGACTTTAAATTTTGAGCTATTTTTGGCTTTCAACTAAATTTCTCCATTTGCAACAACTTGAGATACCTTGAAGGGGCCAGACCATTTTGACTTTAGTTTATCTGGAAAAAGCTAGAGTCTAGATGTGAACAAAAGCACCCAATCGCAAGGAGAGAACTCTCACTTTAGAATTTGCTGATCATGGTATGCTTCATTTGGGATTTTTAGAGTGAGGAATTCTCATAGGTTCGAATCTGAAATTCATCTATCTCATTGATATCTTCCACCCTATCATGATCAGCCTTTTCCCAATTTAGGTTCAACTTTTTTAATGCTTTTAAGTTCTAACTCCACAGGAAGATGGCAAGCTTTTCCGAAAACCATTTGGTACGAAGACATATTGATAGGAGTTTTGTATGCTGTCTTATAGGCCCATAGTGCATCATCCAATTTCCGTGCCCAATCTGTTCTATTGGCATTCACCATTTTTGTTAGAATGGACTTAATCTACCTATTGTATACTTCAACTTTGCCACTTATTTGTGGGTGGTAAGGAGTGGCGACCTTATGCTTGACTCCATATTTCTCAAGTAGAGCACTAAATAATCAGCTGCAAAAGTGGGATCATCCATCATTAATAATGGAACGAGGGGTGCCAAAACGAGAGAATATATGCTTCTTGAGAAATGTTGTGACACTCTTCCCCTCATTGTTCGCTAAAGCCACCTCTTCTACCCATTTGTATACATAGTCTACAGCTACGAGGATGTAAGTATTTCTAAAAGAGCTTACTAATGGCCCCATGAAGTCTATGCCCCACACATTAAATAATTAAACTTCTAAGATTGGTGTCAATGGAAGCTCATGGCGATGAGATACTCCCTTCTCACATTGGCATTGGTCACATTGTTTAACTAAATCATGCACATCTTGGTAGAGAGTCGGCCAATAGAATATGCTTTACAACACTTTTGAGGTTATTCGCATGCCACCATGGTGACCACCGACCGATGAAGAATGGAAAGCTTCCAAAATGGGAATCATCTCTACTTCAGGAATGCACCTTCAAATCATACCATTTGCGCCAACCCCAAAGAGATAGGGTTCATTCCAATAGATCTTCCATACATCATGTAAAATATTTTTCTTCTGATGGAAAGTTAGACCTTCCGGCATTAGATCACTTGCTATAAAGTTAGAAAAATCTGCGAATCAAGGTATCAGATCATGAGATGCAGCCAAGATATATTCATCGGGGAAAGCATCATTTATTTTAAGTTCCCCCACAGCCCGTCCTTCTTCTTCCAACCTAGACAGATGGTCAGGCACTTGGTTTTCACACCCTCTCTGGTCTTTCACCTCAAAGTCAAACTCTCAGAGTAAGAAGACCCATTAGATAAGCCTTGGCTTGGAATATTTCTTATCCATCAAATACCTAATCATAGTATGATCCGTGTGCACAACTATTTTGGTCCCCAATAGGTATGACTGAAATTTGTCAAAAGCGAACACCAATGCAAGCAATTGTTGTTTGGTCATGGTGTAGTTAGTTTGGGCTGCATTCAAGGTTTTACTATCATAGTAGATTGAGTGAAAAATCTTATCCCTTTGTTGACCAAGCACCACCCCCAAGGCTACTCCCCTAGCGTCAGACGTTAGATCAAATAGTTTTGACAAGTCGAGGGCTATGATGATGGGGGCTGAGGTTAGCTTTTCCTTCAATTTGAGAAATGCTTTCATACAACTATCATCAAAATTGAACTAAGCATCCTTATCAATTAATTTTTACAAAGGATGGGCCACTTTTGAAAAATCGTTGATGAATCTCCTATAGAATCCAGCATGACCCAAGAAGCTTCACACCCCTTTTACTATATTTTGAGGAGGTAGCTTGGAAATGACCTCAATTTTCACGTGGTCAACTTTAATTACTTTCTCGGGTATTTTGTGACCTAACGCGATCCCTTCATTAACCATGAAGTGACATTTTTCCCAATTTAGATCCAAGTTAGTTTCTTCACATCTTTTGAGCACATCCTCCAAATAGGATAGGTAATCTTCAAAAGCAGCTCCAACAACGGAGATATCATCCATGAAGATCTCCATGGTTTCTTCTACAATGTAAAAAAATATTGACATCATTCACCTTTGAAAAGTGGCTGGAGCATTGCATAGTCCAAACAACATTCTCTTGAATGCAAAGGTCCTACAGGGACAAGTGAATGCCATTTTCTCTTGGTCTTGGGGGGCGATTGAGATTTGGTTATAGTCCAAATACCCATCAAGGAAGCAATAGTAATCACGCCCTGCCAATCAATAAAGCATCTGATCCATGAATAAGATAGGAAAATGGTCTTTTTCTGTCCATGTATTTAGCTTTCTATAGTTCATGCACACTCTCAATCCGATCACCGACCTGAGAGAAATCAACTAGTCCTTTTCATTAGTTACGATCATGATCCCACCTTTCTTGGGTACACATTGGACTTGAGTGACCCATGTACTATCAAATATTGGGAAGACAACCCCTGGATCTAACCAGTTGATGATTTCTTTCATAACCACATCTTGCATAGGAGGATTAAACTTTCTCTGATGATAAACTAAAGGTGTGAAATCGTCTTGAAGGTTGATCTTATAAGTGTATATCCCTGGAGGTATTCTAATGATGTCGGCAATGGTCCAACCAAGAGCTCAAATATGCTTCTTCAATACATTGAGTAATGCACGTACTTGTTCTTCATTCAATTTTTTGGATATGATTACTGGTAAGGTCTTATTGGCACCTAAATATGAATATTTCAAGTGTGAACGCAAGGGTTTGAGCTCCAACACTAGGGGTTCAACAATAGAAAGTTTGAATGGAGGGGTTTGTCAGTTCTTTAAATCAAGATAAAGTTTCTTCGAAGGGTAGGAATAAGATCATATTCCTACAAAAACACTACAAATTTACTCATACTTCTCTCTCCCTTCGCAATTATGGTTTAACAAAACAACTTTCAGTGCTTCATCAACAAACCTTTCTTCCGAATATAGCTCGACACTCTCCTCAATTTTATTGATTGCAAATACCATTGGGAGGTCATTGGGATGCTTCATGGATATACAAACATCAAAAGTTATCTCTTCCTCATTCATTAAGAATTTAAGTTCCCACAATTTCACCTTCTTCAATGTGTGCCCCGTCTTTAAACCCGGCTGCCCCAATACAAATTTGTATTTCAAAACCACCAGTGCAATCACGTATCACAAAGTCTACTAGATATACAAGTCGATCCACTTTAACTAGCATGTCATAGAAAATTATAATGGGGAATTTCATTGAATGATCTGCCATAAGTAATTAAATCTTTGTTATGATGGGCTGGCTGATTTCCAATCATTTAAAGGTGGCAAGAGACATCAAATTGACACTAGCACTTTCATCACACGCAATCCTTGTTGATTTATGCAACCCATTTGTATCAAAAATGGTGAAAACACCCTGGGTGTCTGCTTCATTAGCAAACTTGCCTAATAATATAGTGCTACTTTAAGGGGACATGTGGATGACCCCACACTTCATAAAGTTGTTCATGGTACATATTTCTTTCACAAATTTAGCATGCTCGGGCATTTGAGTGATGACACAAATCGATGGGACATTGATAGTAATTTTCTTTAACATAGACTCAAACTCTTTAGGTTTCTCCCTTTCTTTTGCTTGCATTAGTCATTGAGGGAAAGGAGGTGGACATTTAGGGAAATGCTTACAAACTTTTGGTACTTTATCAGATGATCATGATATTCAGAAATATTATTTCAAATAGCCCTTTTGTTTCTAGGCTTGCCTCTGTCTTGACTTGTGTCTCCAGCAGAACTGTACTTCTCCCTTTTAGAAATGACCTCCTCCTCATATTTTTTGGTTTGCTCAAACTCAAATTGAGAGGGGAGCCATTGCATTCTCTCTTAGAGATGTTTTATGGCGATAGAGCATGAATGTACCATTTAAGCAAGGCTCCCAAATTTGCAATTCAACTCCCTGACGCCCTCATCAGTTGACTCCACTTTCTCTAGTACACTCTCAAGCATGCTTTCGACTCTTGAGTTGTCATTCTTTAGGTTAAAACCTTGATTCTTATGGTCTTGTCTCCCTGAACTTGGATTTACTTTTTGAAGACTTGCATGGGAATCCACCTCGTAATCTTTCACATATGACACTTCACCATCCTCAAAAAAATAAAGCCCATCATTTACAAACTCTACAGCTCCAATAATGCTGATAGTATTAACACTCTCAAGCTTTTGATTGAAGATTTATGTTAGAAGGTGAAGTTTGAGCACATGAGACCTGGTGGTATGATGCATCGGCTTCCCATTCCTGAGTGGAAATGGAAAGGGATCACTATGGATTTTGTAGTTGGGTTGCCTCTTACTTCTAGGGGTTTCAACTTTATTTGGGTGATTTTTGATCGGATGACTAAGTCAGCACACTTTTTGCTAATTCACACTACTTACATTGCAGAGGAAGGTTTTTCGATTGCACGGGGTCCTAACTTCTATCATTTCAGACCGCGACACTCAGTTCACATCTCAGTTCTGGAGGGCTATTCAACGAGATTTGGGTACAGAGGTTCAGATTATTACTGGATTCCACCCTCAGACAGATGGCCAGTCCGAGAGCACTATTCAGGTCCTAGAGGACATGCTTCGGGCTTGTGTCCTTGACTTTGGAGGTTCTTGGGATTAATTTGTGCCTTTGGCTGAGTTTACTTATAATAATAGTTTCCATTCGAGCATTTGCATGGAACCTTTTGAGGCTTTGTATGGTAGGCATTGCAGATCACCGGTTGGTTGGTTCGATAGGTTGGCGTCTAGTCCACAAAGCATAGATTTACTTAGTGATTAAAGATAAACTTTGAGCAGCAAAGAGCAGGCGGAGGAGCTATGCTGATCATAGACATCGTGCCTTGGAGTTTAGTGTTTGTGACTTGGTGTTTATCTGTGTATCGCCCATCAGGGGAGTGATGAGATTTGGTAGGCGAGGCAAGCTTAGCCCCAGGTAAATTGGGCCATTTGGGACTCTTCAGAGGGTTGGTGGTGTTGCTTACATGTTAGCTTTGCCTCCGATATTTTCAGCTATGAATCCGGTTTTCCATGTGTTGATATTTTAACGATATGTTCTAGATGAGTCTCATGTGTTACAATGGGAGTCGGTTTAGCTGGATGAGAGTTTAGCCTTTGTTGAGTAGCCGGTAGCTATTTTGGCCAGCGATGTTAGGAGATTGAGGTCTAGGGAGATTCCCGTTATGAAAGTTCAGTGGATGTCACGACCCAATTTCTCAGGTCATGATGTCACCTACAACCCCCCAGAAGAAAAACCAATTCCCATAGCTCGGAATGGTTAGTAATGGGATACTACCTAACCAATACGCACAAAAAGAAGAAATAAGTTGAAGCAGAATATAATGATAAGGACAAAGCGGAAGCAACAACCTGAATATGTACATAATGAAACTACATCAACCCCCAGACTTAGTATAGATAGTACAGAAACTTCTAATAGAATACAAGTACTAGAAGTAACAAAATGATAAGTACAACTGTCTCCAAATATACAAAGAGTAAAAGTACAAAAGATGAGATGTGGTCATGACCCAACCGTCAGACATTCACCCTACTCTCGAATATCCAAAAGCTGCACGAGTCACCAATGCGATCAACGGTGAAAGCTCAACTAATATCTGCACCAAAAAGATGCAGAAATGTTGTATGAGCACCAATTTCTAAGCAATGGGTGCTGAGTAGGCATCATTGGCCAACTGAGCGCATATAAGATATAAAAACAGTAATATAGCAGATAGCAAGAAAGTAGTCACTAAAAACAAGGAGGAAGCACAAGGAACTAGCACAGAGAATAGACAACCAAGAGTTTGAAACAAACAATGCTAGCACAGAAAATAAATATACACAGAACACATGTGAGGGAAAGAAAAACACACCTGGAGTCCTTGCACAACAATACAACTAAAGAGAGAGAGAGAGAGAGTTTAAAAATATGGCGGTATACCGGTAAACTCAAATAAAAGGGAAAGGAGGAAGTAAGCCCACATAATCAACTAGAAGTCATACAATAACAGAATCATTCTTAAAACAACAACATTCAAGTGAAACATAAATCGGGATCAATCTCATGATTTCAAACCTAGAATGGAATACTAAGACACAAGCACTAAGAACTACTACTCAAATCATAATAATGAATAGAACCGAAAACCCACAATCTGCTCAGGACACCGCATAATAGTGCCTCAATACTACAGGACTCACTAGTCCCTCAATACTCAAAGTCCAATGATCGGAGCCTCAGCAGGCTAACAATCACTAATCAACCAAGAACCGAATACCAAGACAAGCTCGATATAAAGACAAGAGTAAATATAATCTACCTACAGTCCCAACGGCCGCCCATACAACCGAGGAATGCAATCAAGTGAAAAAAAACCCTTCGGCTGCCAATACAACCGGAGAGTACACTGAACACACAGTAAAAAAGGGTACAATCCGAGTGAAATATGCATGATGATGATAATGATGGAACCAGTAATAGTAACTCTATATGCACCTCCCCTGACACTTTGGAAAGAGGACTCATGGTGGGACGTACCCGCTATACACCATCCGATATTGTATACCCTTCTTTAGGCACGCTTGGCCCTTTGGCCAGGTCTTGGAATGGTAGGGCCCATGGAAATCCCCAACTACATATAGTAACAGAATGCAAAATCTCAGAGAATCCAAACCTCAAAGTACATGCCTAAGATTGAACCGGGTCTAAAAAAGTAGTCAAACCTCAATAACCCTTATAAAGGGTTCCCGGAGTATTTTTGGGTCTAAATTAGTAGTAAAAGTCCCAATAACCCTCTCAAAGGGTGCCCAGAGCATATCCGGGTCAAAACCAGTAATAAGATCAAGTCTAGTGCTTTGGCCCTGCCGAGCCTAGTATCAGTAGGAAATCAAGTCTGAAATCATCCAAATCCCATTTTGTCATCATTTATACTAAAAATGGGCCCCCAGGGTCATGCAAGGTTTAGAAAACTGTCTATAGTAGGTCCAAAGCCAAAATAGTGATAAAACATGCAGGGAAAACCTTTTTCATGGATGATATGCTCGCACACAGATATAATTTAGCCCAATGGCTCAAAAACATTCCTACCGGCCCTGCATAAGATCAACCAGCTCTACAGAAGATATAACCAGCTTAAAATAAAAACTCTATGTCCGAGACTCGCGGACATTCCACCATAACCCACCATCTATGTTCCAAATTCAATACAAGGCCACACAGGACAACAAGGGTAATGTACAATACTACACGGATACTACAAATAACGTACGAAGTAAGATAGAAAAGGCGGACAAGGTCTGAGGGTACCAACCTAATACAACTTACCCAAGCATACTAATTAATGCAGTTATAGCCTATATACGCAGAGTCTAGGTAGGAAAAGACCATAACCTACCTGTCGTTCGACGACTAGCTGCGGGAATGGCGTTGTCCAGGCTCAAACTACTCCGACAAGCTTTAATTCGCGAAAATACTATCAATACAATAATTTACATGTCAAAAAGAGACTAACGATACCCATTTTGCTATAATAACAGTCGGGCCGAATATAAAGAAGCACAAAATGATCACTACAATCATGGGAGCACATGCCCTGAATATTGAAGAATTTGGGCATGAAATTCGAGCTAAAACAGCCCCTACAAGTCAAGGAACCAATGAAGGAATTTAAGAACAAAAAACTGCAAATTGGGCAAGAATCTCTTACGACAAAGAGAGAGAACGTCAAGGAGGTGAGTTCCACGAACCCACGAGAATGCAAGCCCAAGGAAAACTGAATCTACAAGTAATTTCCAAGCTTTGAGAATTTACAATAATGGAGGGAATTTAAAGAATGAAAATCAGAGATTAGCAACGAACCTTCTGGTTAATGATGGAAAAGTGTTCCCGAAGCTATGGTGAATTTAACCCAAGAAAATGATGGCCAAAAGTAGATCAAATTGAGTTTGGGAGCTTTAACTATGAAGGGACGAAGTTAGAAAATGAGGAAATGGAGAAGAGGGTTTAATTTATAATATTGCCAACATATACTGCAATTGCGATACTTTCATCGCAAATGCGGACACCGCAAATGCGGCCAAAGCACCGCAATTGGAGAAAAACACCACAAATGCGGCATTTTACAACAATTGCGGTGGCCGCAAATGCGGTCAAATTCCCGCAAATACAGACCCAACAGGTACAATAAAACTCAGCTAAGTTATTTGACCCTCGGGATTTATCTGGGGTTCCAGGGACACAAACGAATATAGTTATTTGACTAGAAACAGAATTTCAGATCCAATAAAATTGATGAAAATCCCATCGGAGGTTGATTTAATGAAAAAGTGGGCCCCGTGCCCAAAACCAACCTTAGGCCATCTATTTCCAAAATGGAACCCAATGACCAAAAACATGTTCGGAAGCCTCAGGACCCAAACCAATGGTCCCTCTTGCCTAAACTCGACGTTCCAAAGCTAACAACGCTGATGGAATTTCCATTCCAGGCCATCTTCTGCAAATGTTGACCAAAGTCAACCATACAAGCCCAACTAGCCTGAAAACACGGAATGAGAGGGAATTACAAGCTGAGTAGCTCCCGAATCTTGAAAAGAGGTCCTCCTAGACCAAAGTCCATGCTTCGTAGCTAACGGAACAGTCAAAATTCTATTCCGAGCACGATAGCTAAGAATGTTTACCAAAGTCAACGATTTCCAAAGTTGAAGTTGTAAATCCATGAATGGCCAAAAAGACCAAACAAACGGCCCAGGCATCAAACTACCGGTCCCTGCAAGTTATAAATGAGTTGGGGCCGCTACAGACACCCTCTAACAGTACAAGAAAGGTGAAAACATGAGAATGACTGGAAGAGTCATTACATCATCCACTATTAAAAAGGACTTTCTACCTCGAAAGTCAAGAAGGAAGGGAAGAGCAGAAGCTTAACAACTGCGATACAAAGCCCGCACTACTCTCTCGAACAACCCGGGTAGCCTTTTTGACCAAATGACACCCAATGGAATAGAGACAACAAAGCCTTAACTCCTTACTAGCCAAGCTAGATTCCAACTCTAAACTTTTAAACTCTAAGGATCTGCCAACCCAAACTGCGCCTCTAGATTCTCAACGGGAAAGCACCAACACAACACTAAAACTTGAGAACCAACGCGATCAACACACAGAACTTGAATCCTCAAAACCACAACCAAGTTTATCAGAAAAGCCATCAACCCAAAACTCTAACTCATGAACCCGTTGATCCGCAAAACTCTTTATTCTGACCCAAATCCTGTTGCACCCTTATCATGAATCTTCATATAAGTCGAACACTCGATCCACCCTTGATACATCACGAATCCACCCGAGATCTATAGTTCCTGCTACACTCAACCATGAATGAAGTCACCTTTATACAAACTCTATCCAAGTCGAGGCATAGTCTACTAGCCTTAGCCATCTAGGATAACAACCAATAGCATATCTTCTAAAACTGGAGTTACCTGTCGCGACTGACCATCCAATAATGAATGAACAGTTTTGCTGACATCAAACTCAATAACTGAACCTAAATGAGCAGCCCACCTGAAATCAACTGAAGCTTGAACACCATGGTTAGGAAAGCATGTATGAACACCCTGTGTTAATAGAGAAACTCCCAAGTTGTAGAACGAACCCAACCCCTCTTAGCCGTGCTAAGTCTGAATCAACTTGAAGCGAATAAACCAGGGCAACCTGCCCAATATACCCAAACCAAAACCAAGATCCTGCAAGGAATGCGGTAAGCCTACCATGAAGTCCGTATTCATTAGCTAAGCTCCAAACCCTAAGAAGTACTGTTGCTACTCCGACTACCCAATCACCATTTGGATTTGAAATTGCTTTACTAATCTCACCTCATGAAGAAGTCCACCATGCCACGAATACAAAGTCAAAACACCTCGAAGGCAAAGGAAAAGGGTGCCTGGAGTCCAAGGTCGCCATCTTAGCTATAAATATTTTTGCATATACCTTCAGCTCATCCCTTTGGCTTAATCAACTGCTATACTGTATCAGCACACAAACCAACCATCCTGAAGCATACCACACACCAAAATTCTAGTCCATACTGGACAAGTCTAACCAACACTGGAACCTCACATAAAAGATAACCCTTGAAGAATTAGCTAACTGAGCTTTCAATTCCTGACAACCAATGGTGACCACCAGTCTCTAAGTATCAATAGAACTAAAAATTGCCTCGTTGGCCTCAACCCGCACAACCTGATCACTAAGGAATACACCACTGATGAAATCTAAAATGTCCAGCCTAACTCAAAGGTTAGCCAAGGACTAGGTGTCGAAGGACAACTGTCACTCCACAACTGAAATAGAGAAGCTAAGTTATCTGAACTTATAGCCTTCCAACCTAAGAAGCTGCAACTGAAAAGAACTAACTATGAACCATCCGAAGTAGTCTGCTAGACCACAATTTTGGAACCCAAATTCAATTGCCAATCAAAGCCTCTATTGAAACCCATAAGTAGACCCATATGTTGTCGATGAACACTCAGTAACCAGAGCCAACTAGGCTCTGAACACACAATTTTCCCAATCCGAAGATGCTACTGAAACTTGGTTTCCTCCAAAGAAGATAAAAAGGAAGCCAAGGTTGATGCAACAAGCTCCCAACGGTTGTACTGGGACCGACCATCATCTCAATCTCAGACTGGAAGGAATCCTGACCTCGAATCTATCAAAGGAAATGACACCACAACTTGAACTCGGCCAACGCAAGTCACAAATATACAAACCAAAGTAAACTCTCGGTCACCACCTCAGTCAGCTACTAGAACACATACATACACACAAGGAGTCATCACCCTTCTTCGCAACCCAAAAGAAACCCTTTCCAAGGATACACTAATTCGAAAAAATTCCTTCTTAGAAGACTCTAGAGCGGCTCCCTTAACTCCTACAACTCTTGCTGGCAACACTTAGCCAAAATTCCAAAGTCAAAACTCTACCACATTGCCTCCATTAAATGCAGAACTACGATCGAAACTCACTCCAACTTGAACAAGGGAAACAATAATACATCTCAATCGGACAGGAAACTGAGGAAGACTATAAGAATAACCCACATACCTGCCAACCTCCTAAACTAACCAACCAAAGAGGGCCGACTTTAAACACCTAATAAAACAAAACCAATCAATGCACAATAGCATAACCGACACCTCTCAACTCAAGACAAGATCTCAAACTCTGGCACTACCACCGGTAAAACAAATCAAACACCAGAACTCCTAGCAAACGCTAGAAAATAGCGTAGGTAGCAACCATTTAGGATCGTTAAAAAAAGAAAACTCAACGTGAGCCTAGAGTCATAATGGAACTGGAAGCAAAACCAACCAGAAAAGAGACTAACAAGAACTACCCACGAGCTATAACTCCAGGTAAATACCTCACAAGAATAACTCCTCCCATCCACTACTAAGGAATAAACTACCAGTAAAAGAATGCATAAACAGTACAACTCAGGTAGTCAAACAACAAAATAGGTAGTAGGTAGGCATATAAACAAATAAATGATAGAAGGGAGGGAACCGCATTGCAAATAGTACTATCATAAGTCAAAGGTAACATGAGCCTTACCTGGAGTAACGATATCATGAACCTCTACCTTAAGCCCACCAAAAGGAGCATCGGAATAATGCGGTCGAACTCTGGACTGAGTAGTCGAAGTTGAATGCTCAACCATCACTTGCCGGGGGCAATCTCTAGTGAAGTGAACAATCACTCCACAATTATAACAACTAGGCTGACTGGGATAAACAATCGTGGGGCACTTCCTAATAGAGTGCCCTCGCTCACTACACCTGCGATAACCTTTACCAGAATAACTATCCTGGAAGCCACCTCGAACAACTTGGGGACTACCCCTACTACCCTACACTCCCCCTCTAGCCGGTGGCACTTAAGCCCTGGGAGATAGCACCTGCTGACCCTGCTACATGAAAGATGGAATCGTGGGACAATCCTTAGCAAAGTGGCCACGCACACAGAAAGCAAATACCAATGGATACATACGGGCGAGGAGATATCACTGAACCTAATTGGCCACATCGGCTTACACAACCCGAAAGCAAACCTCGAGGAATCTGACGCACACCCTGACCACTAAGCTCAACATGCTCTGTGCCACTATCCACTGGGACCTGTGGAGAAACTAAATATGGCCTGCTAGATAAAAAGCAATGAAACCTATCTCTTGTGGAGAAATTCCTACCTCGAGTCTGGGAACCTCAAAAAGCATCTTGGCCATGATATCTCTTAGCACTACCTCTATAAGCCTCACGACACAAACCCTCGATAGCCCAAGCATGATCCATTACCTGAAGAAAGGTCATCCCAACTGTAACTAAATGTTCGGTTGCCAAACAGAGTAGTGAAATGAAACCTCCAACAAAGCTCTGAACCCTATCAAACTCTGATGGCACAGTCCTATCAGTATGCCTAACCATCTAGTGAAATATCGCCTCATAGTCTAATACCGACATACAACCTTGCTGAAGAACTAAAAGCTCAACCCTAACTGAAGCACCAATTATATAACCGGGTACTAAAATACCCATTGGAGGACTCAGAGTCCTAGCCACGGTGTCTTGAAGAACTAGGATCACTATAAATCCAATCGGAGGCTGGGCTGGCCCCACACCCCCTATCTGATGTGATAAACTCTCACTCTGAAGTCTTGGGGCTGATTAAAGCACTAAAGCAATAGGCACAGAAGCTTCGACACCAACCGGTGTCGAACTCATCTTAGGAATCTGAGAAGGAATGAAACAACTGAAGTTTAGAAGTCGATAGAGCCAGGAATGCACGATAAGGATCCAAGAATATGGAACTCTTCCTAACAATTCCCTGTAGCCTATCGCATATAGGATACAAATGTCATCGTACCAATCCACGAGACTATACTTAGACACTTGCTTCTGTACCACGACACTTGTGAACCTAGGGATCTGATACCAATCTGTTATGACCCAATTTCTCATGTCATGATGGCATATACAACCATCTAGTAGGCGAACCAATTCTCATAGCCCAAAATGGTTAGTAATGGGCTACTACCTAACCAATACGCATAACAAGTAGAAATAAGCGAAAGCAGAATATAAAGATAAGGACAAAGAAGAAGCAACAACCTGAATATGTACATAATGAAACTACACCAACCCCAAGACTTTGTATCGCTAGTACAAAAGCTTTTAATAAAATACAAGTGCTAGAAGTAACAAAATAATAGGTACCACTATCTCCGAATATACAAAAAGTAAAAGTACAAAAGATGAGATGTGGTAAAGCCCCGACCGTCAGGTGCTCAGCCTAGTTTCGAATATCCAAAAGCTGCATGGGTCTCTAACTTGATCAACAACAAAAGCTCAACTAATATCTGCACCAAAAATATGCAGAAGTGTAGTATGAGCACCAATTGCTAAGCAATGGGTACCCAATAGGCATCATTGGCCGACTGAGTGCATATAAGATAAAAAAGCAGTAATATAGCAGATAGCAAGAAAGTAGTCACAAAAAACAAGGAGGAAGCACAAGGAACTAGCACAGAAAATAGTCAACCAAGAGTTATAAACAAACAATGCTAGCACAGAAAATAAATATACACAGAACATACGTGAGGGAAAGAAAAATGCACCTGGAGTCCTTGCACAACAATATAAATAAAGAGAGAGAGTTTAGAAACATGGAGGTATAACGATAACCTCAAGTAAAAGGGAAAGGAGGAAGTAATCCCACATAATCAACTAGAAGTCATACAATAACATAATCATTCTTAAAACAACGACAATCAAGAGAAACATAAACCGGATCAATCTCATGATTTCAAATATAGAATGGAATACTAAGCCACAAGCACCACGAACTACTACTCAAATCATAATAAATAATAGAACCAGAAACCCACAATCTTTTCAGGAGACTGCACAATAGTGCCTCAATACTACAGGACTCACTAGTCCCTCAATACTCAAAGTCCAATAATCGGAGCCTCAGCAGGCTAACAATTACTAATCCACCAATAATTGAATGCCAAGACAAGCTCTATATAAATACAGGAGTAAATATAATCTACCTACAGTCCCAACGGCCACCTATACAACCGAGGAACACAATCAAGAGAAAACAAACCCTTCAGCTGCCCATACAACTGGAAAGTACATTGAACACACAACAAACAAGGGTGGAATTCGAGTGAAATATGAATGATGGTGATAATGATGGAACCAGTAATAGTAACTCTGTATCCACCTCCCCCGGCACTCCGGCAGGAGGACCCGTGGTGGGACGTACCCGCTATACACCATCCAACACTATATACCCCTCCTTCAGCACGTTTGGCCCTTTGGCCAGGTCTTGGAATGGGGGGTCTATGGAGGTCCCCAACCATATACAATAATGAATGAAAAAACTCAGAGAATCAGAACCTCAAAGTACGTGCTCAAGATTGAACTGAGTCTAAAATAGTAGTCAAACCTCAATAACCCTTATAAAGGGTGCCTACAGTATTTTCGAGTCTAAATCAGTAGTAAAAGTCCAATAACTCTCTGAAAGGGTGCCCAAAGCGTATCCGGGTCTAAACCAGTAATAAGATCAAGTCTAGTGCTTCGGCCCTGCCGATCCTAGTATCATTAGGAAATCAATTCTAAAATTATCCAAATCCCATTTTATCATCATTTATACCAAAAATGGGACCCTAGGGTCATGCAATTTAGCCCGCACACAGATACAATTTATGGATGATATGCTTGCACACAGATGTAATTTAGCCCGATGGCTCACAAACATTCCTACCAGCACTGCATAGGATCAAACAGGTCTACAACAGACATAACCAGCCTAAAATAAAAGCTCTATGTCTGGGACACACGGATATTCCCAAATAACAAACCATTTATGTTCTAGAGTCAATACGAGGCCACACAGGACCACAAGGGTAATGTACAATACTACACGAATACTACCAACAACGTATGAAGTAAATGGAAAGAAAAGGCAGACAAGGTTTGAGGGTACCAACCTAATACAACCCACCCAATGATACTAATTAATGCAGTTATAGCCTATATAAGCAGAGTCTAAGTAGGGAAAGACCATAACCTACATGTCATACGATGACTAGCTGCGGGAATGACATCGCCAGGTTTGAACTGCTCCGGAAAGCTCCAATTTGCAAAAATAATTTAAATACAATAATATAAATGTCAAAAGGAGACTAACGATACCCATATCACTATAATAATAGCTGGGCCAAATTTTGGGTCGCCAACAGGCCTGTGGGCACTGAAACCCAAAGCCGAAAATGAAGAAGAATAAATAATAATCACCACAATCATGGGAGCACATGCCCAGAAAATTAAAGAATTTGCGCATGAAATTTTAACTAAAACATCCTCTATAAGTCAAGGAACCAAAGAAGGAATTTAAGAAAGAAAAATTGGAAATTGTGCAAGAATCACTTACCACAATGAGAGAGAACGTCAAGGAGGTGAGTTCCATGAACCCACTAGCATAAAATCCCAATAAAAATGGAATCTACAAGTAATTACCAATATTTGATAATTTACAACAATGGAGGAAATTTAAAGAATGAAAATCGGAGATTAGCAACGAACCTTCCTGATTAATGACGGAAAAGTGCTCCCGAAGCTATGGTTAATTTACCCCAAGAAAATGATGGCCTGAAGTGGATCAAATTGAGTTTGGGAGATTTAATAATGGAGGGACAAAGTTGGAAAATGAGGAAATGGAGAAGAAGGTTTAATTTATAACATTGCCAGGAGATACCGCAATTGCGGCACTTTCATCGGAAATATGGACACCATAAATGCGGCCAAAGCACCACAAATGCATAAAAACACCGCAAATACGACATTTTAATGCAATTGCGTGGCCGCAAATGTGGTCAAATGCCCGCAAATACTGACCCAACAAGTACAACAAAACTCAACTAAGCTTAAAACTTCGAATGGACCCTCGGGATTCATCTGGGGTGCCACAGACACAAACAAATAGATATATTTGACTATAAATGACACTCCAGATGCAACAAAATCAACAAAAATCCCATTGAAGGTCGATTTATGAAAAAGTAGGCCCCGTCCCTAAAACCAACCTTAGGCCAACTATTTTCAAAATAGAACCCAATGACCGAAAACAAGTCCAGAAATCTCGGGACCCAAACAATTGGTCTCTCTAGCATAAACTTGACATTCCGGAGCTAACAGCGCTGACGGAATTTCAATCCGAGGCCATTTTCTCCAAATGTTGACCAAAGTCAACCATACAATCACAACTAGCTTGAAAACACAGAACGAGAGAGAATTTCAAGTTGAATAGCTCCCGAATCCCAAAAAAAGGTGCTCCTAGACCAAAGTCCATGCTCCAGAGCTATCGAAATTATCGAAATTTGATTTGGAGCACGATAGCTAAGAATGTTGATCGAAGTCAACGATTTCCAG
Source organism: Jaltomata sinuosa (assembly GCA_003996215.1). Taxonomy (NCBI): domain Eukaryota; kingdom Viridiplantae; phylum Streptophyta; class Magnoliopsida; order Solanales; family Solanaceae; genus Jaltomata; species Jaltomata sinuosa. The sequence continues at coordinate 5,551 of QJPP01007637.1, read as the reverse complement.
AGTTGAAGCTCTAAATCCAGGAATGGCCAAATATATCAAACAAACGGCCCCGACACCAAACTACCGATCCCAGCAAGTCATAAATGACTTAGGGCCACTACATGCATTCTCTAATAGTACATGAAAGGCAAAAACATGAGAATGACTAGAAGGGTCATTACAGTGGAGGAACAGTCCGGTTGAGGAGGCTACCTGTGAGATCGAGAGGGAGATGCAGGCTCAGTACCCACATCTGTTTGAGCCTCCAGGTACCTCGTTATTCTTGACTTTCCAGGACGCAAGTCCTTTTTAGTAGTAGATGATGTAATGACCCTTCCAGTCATTTTCACGTTTGCGCCTTATTTGTACTGTTAGATCCTTCCTATAGCAGCTTCAAGTCATTTATGGCTTGCTGGGACCGGTGGTTCAATGCTCTGGCCGTTCATTTGGTTGTTATGGTCGTTTTTCTATTTTAGTGCTGAGTCTTAAGAGTTGAGTTATCAAAATCGTGCGGTAGTGATTTGCGATCGGATGACCTTAACCTTCGTCCCGTATGTAAGCCGTGTGAGCCTAAAATTGAGATTTCTATTAACATTGTGCGTATTCAAGAATATTTGATTTAAAATTAGAATTTGGTAAAAAGTTTATTTTAATTTTCTTCCTAAAATATTTTAAATATTTATGAAAAAAAAACTTTTGTTATGATATAATTGTGTATGTATTTATTTTATAAGAGTTATAAATTATTAATATTTTAATAAAGATAGTAAACTTAGTTATGTTGAAAATTATTATTATAATATAGTAAATTTTATTTGAAATAATTTTTTATTTATTATGATATATTTAAAAAGTTATATTTATTTTACCACGAACCTATGAAATACCCGAGTATATACATAACGGTATTAAGATTTTCTTGAGGTTTCCACCTCCACCCACGTGGAGAAAAAATGGGTGGACAACACATATTTACCATTAGCTAGGGGCTACCACTTGTCCATTAGCAGATCATTACTTACAGTTACTATATGTAGAACTTGAATTTTATTTTGTTGGCAGAAAATGTTCAACTCTATCTACATATATCTTTCTGCCAATTTCAAGAGAAACAAAACATTTCAATTAGGTTCCAATATTTTCCTTCAACACTTTTACTTCTCACGTATGTATATAATAGTTGTTATTACTATTTTACTTAGTACTTTGCTGAAGTTTAGGAGAGAAAAAAGTTTTAATGCAATATTTGAATTTTGAAAGAAAATCGATTATCTACGTCAAGTTATTGTAGCCTAAATTTGAGTTTGATTTCATTTTGGAGATTATCGGAGTGGTTCGAGTTTGGTCATCATCGTCCTAGCAGCTTGTTGTCGGATGATAGGTAGGTTACAATTTAACTCTTTTAGACTTCGCATATACAGGATATAATTGTACCAATTAGCATCCTTGGGTGGGTTTTATTAGCTTGGTACCCCAAACCTTGTCCACTTATTCATGTCCATCTTATTTCGCTCTGTTGATTGTAGTATTAATTATAGCTGCTAGTATCACCCTTGTGGTCCTATGCGGTTTTGTTTTTGACTCTGGACCATAAATGGTGGGTTATTTGGGAATGCCCGTGAGTCCCGGACATTGATATTCATTGTAGAGCTGGCTATGTGTGTTGTAGAGCTATTGGAGCCTTTGCAGGGCCGATAGGTTGATTGTGAACCATTGGGCTATTGTCTGTGTTTGAGCATGCTAATATCATGCATATAAAAGGTTTTCACATGTTTTACTATGGTTTTGGCTTTGGGCCTAGTATTGATGGTTTTCTAAACCTTGCATGGCCCTATGGGCCCATTTTTGATAAAAAATAGTTAATAAAGATTGGAATTTCTTTCATGGATCTTTTTGGGGTAAAAAGGAATTAAAAATGATGATTTTTATCACGTTTTCATACTTATACTAAACTCGGCTGGGTCGTAGTTCTAGAATTAATTTCCTATTGATTTGAAATGGTACTAAACTCGGTCAGATCGAGCAACAGATTGGCCTTAATACTGTTTTAGACTCGATTATGTCCAGACACCCTTGATAGGGTTTTTGAGACTTATTTTAATGATTTAGACCTAGATAGACTCCAGGCATGCATTCTCAATATTTGGTTACCTGTTTGGATTCGGTTGCACTCTGGATGCTATATCGAGGCTTGGGATTTAGTATGTGGTCTACGAGTAGACCTCGATATAACCTGTTATTTTTTGACCAAGAGCTACGAGCCGAGGATGACCAGAGGAGAGAGGTACGGTGGAGTAGACCTCCATGGATCCTGCCTCTATTGGGCCTTCTAGGTATCACAGGGGGTAACATACGCCATCACCATCACTTGGTTCAGCATATCATATAATATCATGCATATTGTGTTCGGATCCACCCTTGTTTGTTGTTTGCTCAGTGTACGCTCTGATAGTATGGGATGCCGGGGAGTTTATTTCCACTTGTTTGTGTTCCTCAGGTGTATGGGCACCCGTGGGATTGTAGGTAGACTTTTATTTATTATTATTCTATCGCGCTATTGATCCTGATATGGAGTTATTAGCATGACTTGGTTTTAATATTGTTTTCAAGTGTGTTACCATTATTTTCCTTTCCTCCTTCCCTTTTCACTTGAGGTTACCGGTATACCACCTTCTCCTTTAACCCTCTTTATTCATTGTTATTGCATGGACCCCACTTGCGTCCCTTATTCCTTCACCTGTGTTCTGTGATGTATAGCTCTATTAACTAGCCTAGAATGATTATTTTCTCCTTGTATTCTTTCTGTGATAACTTCCATTTGCTTGTTTGTAGATTCTGTGACTACATGTTTGTCACGACCCAATTTATCGGTCATGATGGCACCTACAACCCCCGGTAGGTGAACCAATTCCCGTAGCCCAGAACAGTTAGTAATGGGCTACTATCTAGCAAAGAAGGGAACAAGACGAATAAAATGGATAACAGGGATATAAATACATACATATGCGGAAACTAAACCAAACCCCAAGACCTCGTATCATAGAATAGAGCCAAACTACATACATGGAGTGCAAATAAACCAAAGCTATATATACAGATGTCTCTGAATGGTAATAGAGTACATGAGGCAAAAGATAAACTAAAGCTAAGCTCCGATCGCCAAGAGCTCACCCTCAGCCTGAAGTAGTCCCCAACAGATCTCCAAGCATGAATCACAACGATCTAACGGCGATGGCCCACGCTAGGATCTGCACCCAAAGATGCAGGGGGGTAGGGGTGAGCACCAAATGCGAAGCATAAGGTACCCAGTAGGTATCATAGGCCGACTGGGCACATATAAGATAAAAGCAGTAATAGACAGAATAGAAGCAAGTAGTCACAGAAATTAATGAAAGGTACACAGGAACTAGCCCAGAGGGAAATCAACAGAACCACATATGAGGCTAGTAAGCAGAATATACACACCATAGGCACAGGTGAAAGTAAGAAACAACGCACCTGGGGTCCTTGCAACAACAAGTGTATACAAAATAAGTTTACGAAATGGACGGTGTACCGGTAACCTCAAGTGTAAGAAGAAGAAGAGAAAGAGTTAATAATAGGCATGCTCAGAGACATGAACTCAAACTCAAACTATCATACCAATCTCATGCTCATCCCTAATAGAGAACAATCTGTAAGTAAAAGCAAAAGTCTACCTACAGTCCCCCGGCCGCCAATACAACCGAGGAACACAAACAAGTGAAAACAAACCCTCCGGCATCCCATACTACCGGAGCGTACAATCAGCAAACAACAAACAAGGGTGGAGCCTCAAACAATGAATGACATGATGCATGAAGATCTCAAGTGCCATGGTATCTCTATATGTACCTCCTCCGGCGCCGATCCGGCCCAGCAGGTAGGTTCCATGGAAGGACACTGCCCGTATACCTCTACTCCACCGTATACCCCTCCTTCGGCACACGCAGCCCGTAGCCCCTGGCCCGGATGGCAAGGTCCATGGAGGTCCCAGACCCCATACTAAAACTCAGTATCAACACATGTCGTCCGGAAGCAAGTCCGGTATCAAAATAGAGACCCAGTCTCGAATATGCAATGCCCAGACCCTGTCCAGGACTAAAGTAGTAGGAAAATGTCTCGAAAACCCCTCCAAGGGTGCCCGGGCGTGACCGGGTCTAAACTGTAAAAAGTCATCTCAGGTGCTCGGTCCGACCGAGGCTAAAAATCATCTCAAGTAACAAGAAAACTCAACTAGCACCCCAGCCCTGCCGAGTCTAGCGATAATCGTAAAACTGATGATTTTAAACATAATTTTACTTTCTTGCCCAAAAAAATTCACAAGTTAAATCAAACCATTTCCAAATCATTTCCATCAAAAATAGACCCCCGGGGCCATGCAAGGTTTAGAAATTAGTGCCAGTAGGCCCGAAGCCAAAACCACAGTAAAACATGGATAAAACCTCTTTATATGCATGGAAATGGTATGATCACACACAATAGCTGCCCCGCAGCTCACAATCAAACTATCGACCCTGCACAGGCCCACAGCTACTCAACAAGCATAACCAGCCTAGAAGGATAATTCTATGCCCGGGACTCGCGGACATTCCCAAAATCCCACCTTCTATGTTCCAGAGTCAACAAGGCCTCACGGGACCACAAGGGTAAATAAAATATATCGGCAAATACTACAAGCAACAGAGGAACAAAAGTAGGCGGACATGAATAAAGCGGTCAAGGTCTGTGGTACCAACCTAATAAACCAACCCAAGGATGCCCATTAATACAATTTTATTTTATATATACGGAGTCTAGGGAAAATAAACCGTAACCTACCTGTCGTCCGACAACAAGCTGCTAGAACAACGATGTCCAAGCTCGAACCACTCCAAGAAAATCCAAAACTAAATCGGAATCGGAATCGGATTTGGGATGGAACAACTTGACGTAGATAATTGATTTACTTTATCAAATATATTTTTCTCACAACAAAACCTCAACGTGAAGGAGTATTTAAGAATGTGCATAGTTGTATGTAATAGTAATATACATATATATATATATATAAACTTCAGCAAGGTCCAATGTTGCTAACAATCATTACACTGCCTAACTTCCAAATGATGCCACTACTAAGTATACTAGTTGCTGCCTTCATCTTCCAGTTACACGTGGGGGTGAAGCTGGCAACCAATTTCATCCCGCTAAGTATATACTCGGGTATTGCATAAATTCGTGGTAAAATAAATATAATATTTTAAATATACCATAATTAATAGAAAATCATTTCCAATAAAACCCACTATATTATAATAATAATTTTTAACATAATTAAATTTACTATCTCCGTTAAAATAATACAATGTATAAAAATTTATAAAATAAATACATAAACAATTATAACGTTTCAAAAATATTTCCCATAAACCTTTTAAAATATTTTGAAAAGGCAATACTAATATAGTTTTTACCAAATTCAACTTTTAAATAAAATATTTTCAAATACACGCACGATGCTAATAAAATTCTTAAGTTTAGGCTCGTATTTCGCCAACGCACGATTTTGATA
>QJPP01007636.1:152368-379894 GCA_003996215.1 Jaltomata sinuosa | reverse complement strand
CAGGGTACAAAGGCATGGCTGATGTGATCACTACTTCTGAGGCCCAGCTGAGGGGATAAATAACCCACAGTGGCACGTAGTTTTGGGACCTTAAGGGTACGCTGAACCCTGGTCCAACTCGGTGCTAAACACTACTCCCAAACTGAAGACTAATAGCTCAATTAAAACTAAAATTCTGAATTAACTAACTGGTCTGAAATCACTAGTTTTCTAAAATACTTTGAGCTTTCGCCGTTGATCGCCTTGGAGACTCGTGCAACTTTTGGATATCCGAGACTAGGGTGAGCGCCTGACGGACGGGGCATGACCACATCTCATCTTTTGTACTGTTACTCTTTATATATCCAGAGACAGTTGTACTTATCATTTTGTTACTTCTAGCACTTGTATTCTATTAGAAGCTTCTGTACTATCGATATCAAGTATTGGGGTTTGTGTAGTTTCTTATATATTCAGGTTGTTGCTTCTGCTTTGTCCTTATCTTTATATTATGCTTCCGCTTATTTCTGCTTATTGTACGTATATTTTGCTCCTTTATGGGATTGGGCTTAAAGGGTAGGCCACTAGCTAATATAAGATTTGATTAAGCAAAAGCTTCTAAAGATGCATGTATGAGCTAAGAATAATAAAGGGTTTCTTACACAAATATACTAGACAACAAAAAAATTTCAGCTAATGGCCGTATGTATATGTAGTGTATCTATATTGTATAAATAATGTATAATCATATATATATAATATATAAATAATGATTCATACTATTATACACAAAAATTAAATGAAGATGGAAAAAATGACCATTGGTTTTAATATTAATTTAATGGAATAACAAACTTATTGAAATAAATATAAAAAAAATCAAATTTTAAGAATGGGAGAGAGAAAAGTAAAAATGGAAATAAAAACTTGAGCTAATTTTAAATAATTAAATGGCTCAATAGCTATTTTTTGATAATTTAATGATAATTGAGTCATTTCTTATTAAAATAGTGACCGAAGGATCATTCTAATTTTCTCAATAGTAAAGATATTAAATGGCAAGTAGATGAAAATACAGTATCTGTTCTCAAGGAGCTTAATTGAATTAGAAATTGAGAGCTTTTGATTCTCATTGGACTTTGCTAAAGGAAAATAGAAGGACTTGTCATCATCATAATTTCAATTCTAAAAAGATATGTCTTTGAAAAGCATGTGACTTAAATTCTAAATTGAGAAAAAATATTTTACTCACTTCGTTTCAAAAATATTTGTCACATTTTTCTTTTTGAGAATCAAATAATATAAGTTTTGATCAATATTGTAAGTTATATATTTTTTCATATTGATATGACAAGAATTGCAACTAATAGTTCTTTTCATGTAATTTATGAATATCAAAATATTAATTTAAAATATTAAATTAATCTAATTCAATTTAGCTTCTGTTAATTTGGTTGCGTCCTAAATACTCAAAGAACCAAGTTCTTTGAGTAACTTCACAAGAAGGTTAATCGTGAAAAGTGAATCAAAACTAGTATTTAACGTGGAAAAATCTCTTCCCTAAGAAGTCAAAAATCACGACACAGCTCTCCACTTAAATTTAAGGTTATCAATCGCCTTTGTAATGCCTAAGAAATTGATCCCAACAATTTCATCTTTCTACCCTCTCTACTATTCTACCCAGTCAAGAAAGTCCTTTTACAACTCAAGACAACATCTATTACAATCTAAAAGAATATAATCAAGGTCATGTCTTGGAAGTACACCAAAAAATTAGCTATTACAAGCTAAATAATTATGTGGATAAAACTTGATAAGAACAAATTCTTTCTGAAGCAACATCTTCTTCTTCGAGATTATTCGTGTAGAACTGAAAACACTTTGAGGACTCTATATTTGGATGTGTTCAAGCTTCAAAGTTTGGTTGATCTGGTGTTTATATAGGACTAAAGTTTTGCCCTCAATTTCTCCAATCCAAGTTAGATTTGGTTCAAGACTTGACAAAAATTTAATTCTAATTTGATTTGGCCTTTCTCTTGTTGACGTGAATGGAGCTTCTTTTTTCTCTTTTTTGAAACTAATTTTATGTGCAATTTTATGGCAACTTTCTTTGTCTAGATTTTCAGATCCTTGTAGAGTTACAGTTCTCCAAAATTGCATTCCTTCAAGGAATTCTGGTGCACACATGAGCAATCTCAATCTTCTATCTTTGACAGTCTCCTTCTTTTGATGACATAATTTTTGATACTTCTATCTTTCTTTTTCAGTATGTTAATGACACTTATACACAGGTTGTCAATCACCAAAACTTCATCATAGTATCACAAGATCTTGCATGTAGATTCAGAGATCATTGAATTTCAATAAATTTTCTCTTTTTGATAATGACAAACTCATAATAACTTCATAAAACTTCATATGCACTCTTCCAACATCTCCAATCTTCATAAGATTTTGAAGTGCATTCTTCTCATTAATACCAGTTTCTATGCTTACAGTATTCTTCCTTAGAATAATCTTCTATGTTGTTCAATACTTACAACTTTATGTTGATACAAAACGCTGACTACATAAGGTTTTTAAGCTTGAAGTAGTTCACCCTCAATTTCAGCAAGGTTTTTAAGCTTCCTGAGTCATTAGGCATTAGCAATTTTAGCCTCTTCTAACTTGTACAAGTAGCTAAGTTGCATGACTAAGTAAATTCTAGTAATTTTCTTAACTAGCTACATAACTAACCTTCCATTCATTGCAATCCGTTAGATGGCTAGGTTTGAGAACCTGATCATAATCACATGTTTTTTCAAAGAAATATTTTGTCTCCTATAAAAAAATATTCTTCTATTTTTGCACAAGGACCATGTTTTTGTAAAATATAACTTTTGTTCAAGTGCTTAGTTGTATGGTACAGTGACAACTTTCTTCTCTTTTAACCTTTTTCTTATAAGCTTTTCTGGGAATACTCTTCTTCAGTTTTCAATATACTCATTGCTTCTAAGTCATGTTGCTTTATAAATAATAGCATTTTTTCTTACAAATTAATCCTACAACATATGAGTACATTGGATTAATATAAAACTCAAACTGGAACATATCTAAATTAGAACAGTTTTCAAATTTTTCTTTTTTCGCATCATCAAAAAGTGACAGTGCCATAAAGAAGTCTTGTGAATTTGAGAATGTAAATTTTAATTCAAGAACTCATCAAGCCTAAAATAGAAGATATTTAGATGCATACTTTTAATTCATAAGGATTAAATCAAGAAGACAATTATATTTACTTACACAATTAGTATGATAAAATTTAGTACGATTTTAGCATTCAATAAAATAGCTCAAAAATAAAAAAAATTGTTAAGAAGCAAAATTTTCTTGTTTAGGTCTCATGTATGTCCTCAAGGGAACCAATGATATCTTTTTCATTTCCTCTTTCCCTCCTATTTTTATTTTTTCTTCATAAACTTGTATTTATTTTACCCAACAACCACGAGTTAATGGATCTTTGTTTCATAATTCTCAATTCAATCATTCATATCTTTTGTTAAGACTTATATCTAGGAAACATGTTCCTTATCAATCCTTTAATTTTTTTTTCAGCTTCATCAATATTCAGTAATGCTGACTTTTCAAATATTCTACCATCTCTTATGATTTTTTTACTCACACCTCAATTTAACAAATTCTTATAATTCCTAACAGCACCCATCTCTTACAAATTTGAGCCTCCTTCTTTAAAGTTCTCATATTATTTTTCCTAGAAAATTGACTCTTAGATCATTCATTTTTATTGGGGTATTTGACATGAAAGAATTTTTCTAAGATTTTACAATTTAGAAAAATTCAAGCTCATAAATATAGGTAAGGAAAAGTCTTGAAAAATTGGTCTTTATCAAAATATGATATGGTCAAATATTTGAATAGTTGAACAATAGGGTTAATGATATGCAACTTAAATAATTTTGAAGTATGCTTGAGGGATATGGAATCATGATTTAGCAGTGTATATAAGTTTATGCAATTTAACAACAAGGAATGGAGATGCATACTTGACAAGTCATAAGAACAAGGTTCTTTGACTTTTTTCTTTTGCAACTGAGCATTCATAAGGGTAGGATAGCATTGTCAACTCTTTTTTTCACCATTATGATATAAAGAGGCCATATTCTAGGGTAATAAAAGAGTGTTCTTTGCTAACCTTTTCTACTTTTATGCATATGTGTCATGTTTTATTCTTCAAACAGGTTTATGCTGCTTTATCTTATTGTTCTTCTTCGTTTTCTTCTTCTTGTTGTTGTTCTTCTTCTTCTTTTGTGGTACAGGAGGACTTCCATTTTGAATTCTTTGGAGGAGGAAAATATTTCTTCTTTATCTTTTTATTTGTGCCAAAATATCTTTAAAATAAATTTATTAATTCTGTTGTTGCTGAGAATCTGCTTATTCTATGGCATTCTTCATTTAATATTGATCTTTTCTACTGTTATGTCAGTATTGCAGCCTCCTATGATCTTAGAGGCTTTTATTATTCATGATCTAAGCATCATGATATTGCCTCCTAATTCTCATTAATCTTGTTAGAGATGACTGCAAATCCATGTTTTGAACTTTCTAGATTCTTCTTTGAGCTATTTTTGAGAGACAAGTCTATATCTATTTGTCTTTTTGCATTTTTTCTTTAAGAATCACGTTTTTAGTACTAGTTCTTAAAATAATAAATCCTGAATTTTAGTACACTGTTCTGCTCTGTATTTCTTCTTTTGTTCTAGTCTCAACTCTCTTTTTTATTTTGGGAGTGGAATTTTTCAGTTCTTTTCTCACTCTTCCTCTTTATGGGCTTATGGTAAGTGAGAATAATACTTTCTTTTATTTTATGTGTTGAGATCTCTTCACATGCTCTTACTTTCACCTACATTGACCCTTTCATATTGTTTTAGAAAGGAATTGTAGAAACCTCTATAAATTTGAGATTTTTTTTATCCAGACTAAGATGATCTTATGGAAGACTAGATTTTTTTTGTTCTTCTTTCAGTCTTGGACTTGCATATGTCACTTCATTGCCTCTTGTATAGAGAAGTCTTTATGCTTGATGTCTGATCCATCTAAAAACTCATTTTTTTCTTACCTCCATCTCCTTTCAACTTCTTTATGAGTTTTCAGCTGTGTTTGGATTTGTGGCTATTGATTCTTCCTTTAAAGAGTGTATTTGAGACTTCTCCAGATTTGACTCCTTCCTTCATTTTTTTTAATATAAGGACCTATTTTGTTAGGTCAACAACCCTTCTTATCAGTTTTCATACTTTGATTTCAGAGCTGTGTAGTCTTTTATCAGTTTATCTTTATCAATTTAGGCTTCTTGGAAATTTTGGAGACTTATATGTGTCACAATTTTTTGAAATATGCTAATTATGTCTTTGAGCTCTAAAAACTATACCTTGCATAGTCATCATCTATCCTTTCGTCAGGATTTTAATATTCTATGGCCTCACTTTTATTTCTAAATTTGACTTATCCTATTGTAGAATAGACTCGTCGTCTTCTCCTCATTAAATCTGGATTCTTGAAGTCACTTCATACCTAATTTGAAAAGTTCCATATTTTGTTGACAGTTGTATATGAAGAGATTATGCCGACTACATCAGGATTTATGCCATACACGAGAAACTTCTTTGCCTTTGCATTATTTTGGATGATCTTCATGTCTTCATTATTATATTTATGTAATAACCTAAATCATTATTACGCTGAAATAGAGAGTAAAACTTTCGCCTAGTTTTTTCATAGATCAAAATTTAGCTGGCTTAGTTTCAGGCGTAATTTAAGTGTGTGGTGGCCTAGAGAAATCTGAGAGTTGTTAGAATATTGAGTTGTATTAGAAGACGAGTTTAGAAAGTCGTAGAAACTTTTGGTGAGTAGAACGGGTTAGTAGAACTCTGATTATAGTGATTATGGTGAAAGGGTCAGTTTGTAACATCAAATTTTGAGAGGTGTGTTGTGAAATGGCAAGAGTTAGGACCAAGTCCCGAGCTACTAGTTTGGGTTCGCTGCAAAGACAAAAGAGCCACAGCAACGGCAAAGTGTCACTATAGTGACAGTCCCTTTTGGCATAGGTGCAGTTGCAATGGCAGATCCTCCGCTGCAGCGGTGCCGCTGTAGCGGCAAAAATGCAGTATACCAGTTGTTAAAATCAGAAAACCCATTTTTCAAGGGCTTAGTCGGGGAGATTCTTCATAGCTTCTGGGGTTTTCCATCTTTGAGATAAGGTTCCTTTATACCTTAAACTTGCATTACTCTTTTAGATTCTTAGGATTCTAAGAATCATAACCACGGTGGAATTTGAAATTTATCCCTAAGTTATGAACTGTTGGGAATTGCTTGGGAATAATATCTTTATTAAGTATTACTGATTCTAGAAGGTTAGAAAGCAGTTCCTATGATAGAACTCATGATTGTTAGTTGAAATATGAAGAATTCAAAGAGTTTAAAGGGGTAGAAAACCCTAAAATGATAAACTAGGTTAAGTTTTTGAGTAATTTGATAAATGTGAGTTCCTAATTCTTAAGGAGGGTGAATTGTTGTGTTAAAGTCTGTGTATATATTGTTTGTAGATCAAGAATGGACAAAAATTGCAAGAAAGGGCAAGACAGTAGTGTAATATTTTTTTTGAGAAAGAAATCGAGGTATGTTATGGTTTAATTATAGTGAAGACTTGCTTGACTCTGTACTTGTCACGACCTAATTTCTCAGATCATGATGGAACATACAATCCCTTGGTAGGCGAACCAATCCCCGTAATCCAAAACGGTTAGTAATGGTCTACTACCTAACCAATACGCATAATAAGCAGAAATAAGCGGAAGCAGAAAGTAAAGATAGGACAAGCGAAAGCAATAACTCAAAATATATACATAAATAAACTACACTAACCCCAAGACTTGGTATCGACGGTACAAAAGCTTCTAATAGAGTACAAGTGCTAGAAGTAACAAAACATAAGTACAACTGTCTCCGAATATACAAGAGTAATAGTACAAAAGATGAGATATAGTCAGGCCCCGATCGTTAGGCGCTTACCCTAGTCTCGAATATCCCCAAAAGCTACACGAGTCTCTAACGCGACCAATGGTGAAAGCTCAACTAATAACTGCACCAAAAAGATGCATAAGTGTAGTATAAGCACCAAGACAACAGGTACTTAGCAAGCATCATAGGCCGACCGAGCGCAGAGAGATAATATATAAGTAATACATTACAGGAAAGTAAGCAAAAATACAGGGATCCACCTAAACGTAGTTATAAAACCAAAAAGGGAGCAAATCAAACTAACAAGAAGGAACAAATAAAAGAATCAATCCAGGAAACCAACAATCCAAGTGCACTCAAACTAATGCAATACAATGGGATATGATGTGATGTATGAGTGCATGATGATATAAGCCCAGAAATACCTCATCGGGCTATGCATATATATATGAAAAGTATAAGCCCAAAAATACCTCATTGGACTATGCGTATGTACATGAATAGCATAATCCCAGAAATACCTCATCGGACTATGCGTATGTACATGAATAGTATAAGCCCAGAAATACCTCATCGGACTATGCATTTAAGAATAGGCACATAAGAGTGCATAATAGTATTAACCCGGATATACCTCATCGGACTATGTATATAAAAATAGGCACATAAGAGTGCATAGAGTATTAGCCCGAAAATACCTCATCGGACTATGTATATAAAAATAGGCACATAAGAGTGCATAATAGTATTAGCCCGGAAATACCTCATCGGACTATATACATAAAAATAGGTATAGTGGAGAAAAGATCCAGGAATACCCCTCGGACCGGCATGAAAGTAGTGTTATCCCTTTCTGTTCCAAAACCAGTGTTAAAAACCCAGTAATACTCCTTTAAAATTTGAAATCCATGAATATCACAAAATCCTCAAGTTTCAAACCAAAAGCCTCGAAAACCTTTCCTTTCTGTGCCGCATGTGTATAAATGCAATATGAATATGCAATGTCCTGAAATCACATAATATATCACACCACAAGTAAATTCAGGGCAAAGCACCCTCCAACCAAGGAAAACTGACCTAGGACTCCGTCCAAACCCAAGCTATGGCCTCGTGCCCATAATTTACACACAACCAGTAAAAGCCAGAAATAGCAAAAAGGATAACCATGAAAACAACTACATGCATCTACTCTACCCCTAAAACCTCCTAAAATCATACTAAGGGTTCTACGCTAGCACACTGTGATACTACAAGCTCTTAAACTAAGGATGACAGTAATATTCCAAATCTAATATCCAAAATGGCCAATTTAATACAAGTCACGAGATTTAACCCTAATTACCTATAATCCAACCTAATGTTCCAATAACATATAGATATATATAATCTAACTAACCCAGTCTATGAAGTAAACTGTAACCTACCGGTAAAGCCGAGAACGCGCGCATAATCCAAACCACAGGACCAGAGCCTATCTCCCTCGAGAAGTATCCACAAGCTGCCCCACTATCAAAACAAGAATCTATACATCAAAACAAAACTAACGATACCCATAATGTCATAAACATAACCGGGTCGAAATTCTAGTCACAAACAGGCCCATGGACCCCGCAACCTAAAACTGGAAATGAAAACACACACGTGTTCCTAACCTTCTCAGGAGCACTTGCTCAAAATATGAGCAGAATCGGACCCAAAATGGGGCTCCAAACAGCCCGCTCAAGCCAAGAATTAAACGAGGAATTTTAAGAATTAAGTCCGAAAATGGGGCAAGGAAGCTTACAAAAAATGCGAGAATTTTTGCCAAGGAGCTAAATTGGGTAAGTCCACGATCATGCAATCATAAAAGGGGAAGATTTGTACGAGAATCCCAAGCATTGAACATGAACAACAAGGGAATTTAGCAAAAGAATCACGGAAATTTACACGGAAAAGGGAGAGGGGTGACGAGGGGACTTACCAGATGATTGGTACTGAGCAAGGGAGCTGGAAATTGGGAACTTGGAGCTTAATCAATGGAGTTTTACGGACAAATGAAGGAGAAAATAAAGTTGGGACTTAATATAACTGCCAGGGTTCCTTCATCGGACTTAATATAACTGCCAGGGTTCCTTTATCGCGATCGCGACAGGACTGCCGCGTTCGCGGAGAACAACCGGCCCAATCATCGCATTCGCGAAGAGGAAGCCAAGACGGGTCCCAGCCGGCTACATCGCGAATGCGTAGAAACCCTTTGCGAATGCGATGGGGTCCCCGTGATCGTGAAGAGCAAAGTTGACTGCAACTTAATTCAGCAACCAGCAAAAACACCTAGTCCAAAAATCTTCTGGCGGACCCTTGAGATTCATCCGGAACCCCATGAACACAAACCAACCATGCTACCTTACCAAAAATGGAATTCTAGATTCAATAGAATCGACAAAACTCCCAATGGAGATTGTTTTAATGAAAAGTGGACCCACGCCCAAAATCAACTCGAAACTCAAAACCCAAAAACGAGCTCGAAAGCCTCGGGACCCGAACCAAAGGTCTCCCTAGACCAAACTCAATATTCCAGAGCTAATAGCACTGACGAAATTCCCATCCGAGGCCGTCTTATTTAAATGTTGACCAAAGTCAACCAAACAAGCCCAACTAACTTGAAAACACAGATTGAGAGAGAATTCTGAGCTAAAAAGCTCTCGGATCACGACCAAAGGTCCCTTTAGACCAAAGTCCACGCTCTAGAGCTAGCGAAACTATCAGAATTTGATTCTGAGCACGTTCACCCAAAATGTTGACTGAAGTCAACGATTTCCAAAAGACTAAAGCTCTAAAACAAGGAATGGCCGAAATGACCAAACAAACAGCCCAGGCACTGAACTACCGGTCCCAGCAAGCCATAAATGACTTGAGGCTGCTACAGGAAAGATTTAATGGTACAAGAAGGGAAAAAACACGTAAATGACCGTAAGGGTCATTACATCATCCACTACTAAAATGACTATCTTCCCTGAAAGTCAAGAAAGAAGTATAGCCTAAAGTTAACGAGAACAGCGGATAAAAGCCCCGACTACTCTCTCGGACACCCTGGGTAGCCTCCTCGACCAGACGACACCCAACAGAAAAGAACCAAAGGAAGCAACCAAGCCTAAACTTATCACTAGCCAAGCTACATTCCAAGCTTAAACTCCATAACTCCAAAGATCTGCCAACCCAAACTGTACCTCGAGATTCTCAACAAGAAAGCATTAACATAACACTGAAACCAGAGAACCAAGGTGATCAATACACAGAACTCGAACCTTAAAAAATACAACCAAATTTACCAGAAGAGCTATCAACCCCAAATTCCAACTCATGAACTTGTAGCATATCACCGAAGACTGGAGCTACCTGGCCCGACTAGCCACTAACCAATGAACGAGCACTTTCGCTAACATCAAACTCAATAACAGAACACCACTGAATAACCCATCTGATAATTCAACTGGAAATCCGCATACCAAAGTTAGGAAAGGCACATATGAATACCCTGTGTTGACGAAGAAACTTTCAACCTGTAGAATGAACCCAACTGCTGCACTATGCCGAGTTTGAGCCAACTGGAAGATAATGAACCAGGGAAATCGGCCCAACAGACCAAAACCCAAAACCAAGCCTCTGCAAGGAGTGTGGCAAGCTTACCACAAAGCTCGAAATCACCAGTTAAGCTCCAAACTCTGAGAATACAGCTGTAACTCTGAATACTAGAACACCATCCTTATTTGAAGTCGTCTTACCAACCTCACCTCGAGAAGAAGTCCACCATGCTACGAAAATCAAGTCAAAACACCCCGAAGGCAAAGGAAAAGGTGTCTGGGATTCAAAGTTGCCATCCAGCCATAGAAATTTGCATATAACTTCAACTCATCCCTTTGGCTCGAATCAACCGCTCTACTGGATCAGCACATAGATCACCATCTCTGAAGCATATAACACACCAAATTTCTAGTCCATAATGGCAGAGTCTAACAAACACTTGAACCCCACATAAAAGATAACCCTGGAAGAATCCACTAAATAAGCTTCCCAACTCTCGGCAAATGACTGGTGACCACCGGTCTCTAAGTACCAATAGAACTCAAAATAGCCTTGCTAGCCTCAACCCTCACAACCTGATCACATAAAGCATACACCACTGCTGAATCTCAAACTCACACCACTGAGTCTGTCTAACCATGGTAGAAGGAACCTCGTACTATCTAGAGAACCGCCAAAATCTTGAATGTCCAGCCTAACTCAAAGGTTAGCCAAGGACTAGGTGTCCAAGGCCAACTGTCACTGCACAACTGAAATGGGGAAGCTAAGTTGTCTGAACTCATTACCTTCCTACCCAAGAAGCTGCAACCGCAAAGAACCGACCACGAACTATCCGAAGTAGTTTGCCAACCCAAGATTCTGACACTCAACCTCATTTGCTGATCAATGCCTCTGTCGAAAACCATAAGTAGACTCATCCACCATCGAAGAACACTAATAGAACTGGAGCCGACTAGGCCATGAATACACAATTTGCCAAAACCACAGCTGTTACTAAAATCTCAAACCAATCGAAGTAAAACCCACTATAATCTGTAGATGGTTAAATCAAGTCACCAACGCATAACCCAAAGCAATCTCGCAGTCATCACCTAGGTAGCTACCAAAACATATATGACCGAACAAGGAGTCAGATCCCTTCTGTTTCACTAAACCAAACCTTTTCTTAGCATGCGATGAACTTTCACAAACTCTTCCCAATAAAACCTGGAGCTATTTCCTTAGCTCCTACCTCTATATTTTTTAGAACTCCATAAGGCAGGAGAAGAATGGGCCAAATTCCCAACATAATCAAAAAACTATGAACACAACTCAACCCCGATGTTGCAGTCAACACTCAGCTAAAATGTTAAAAGTCCAACACACAACCATGGTGCCATAATCAAAACTCAACAAGAGTACCATGGTCGAAACTCATTCCAATTGGGACTGGGGAAACAGCCCAACCGGATATGAAATTGAAGGAGACTAAGGGAACAATCCACCTACCTACCAACCTCGTAAAACAACCAAACAAAGAGGTTCAACTCTAATCACCCAGGAAAAGAAAACCAATCAATGCTCACTAGCATAACCAATACCTCTCAACTTAAGGCAAAATCTCAAACTCTGGCACCGACACTAGTAACACCAAACCAACACAAGGATTTCTAGCAAAGGATAGATACAGCCTAGGTAACAACAATCTAGGACTGCTAGGAAAGGGAGACTCTAATCCAATCGAGAACCAAGATGAGTTGGGAACAAGACCCACCAGAAAAGACTAACAAGAGCTACCCACAAGCTACAACTCTGGGTAAACACCTATCAAGAATAACTCTACCCCATCCACTACTAAGGAATAATGTACCATGAAAAGACATGCATAAATACCACAACTCAAGTAGTCAAACAACTAAACAAGCAACAGGTAGGCATAAAAGCAAATCTAAAAAAAAGGGACAAAATTATACGCGAACAGTACTATCACTAGCCAAAGGCAACAAAGAGCTTACCTAGAGAAACGATATCAGAAACCTCTACTTTTGGCCTACCAAGAGGGGCATCGAACTGATGGGATCTAACTCTTGACTGAGAAGTCAAAGCTGAAGGCTCGACCGTCCCTCGCCGGGGATAATTCCGAACATAGTGACCAACCACTCCACAATTGGAGAAACCCGAGGAAACCTTGCTCTGACGCACAGTGCCTGATAACTCTGGATGGATATCTGAACTACCTGGTTGAAAGCTATCTCTCACCACTCGGGGACCACCTCTACTACCCTGTGCACTGCCTCTAGCCGGTGGTGCTGGAGCCCTGGGGGCATGAACTATCTGATCACGTCGCCTAGGGTGCTGCACTAAAGGGAACTCCCTAGAAAAGTGACCTATCTCTCCACACTCAAAACAACCCCGATCGACCATACTCCACTATACAGATCTGGCCAGATCTGAATGACTACCATGAACTATGGGACCTGAATAAGTACCTCGTAAAGCTGGAACACAAAGAGGGTGGAACTCTCTGAATCTCAGACAAGTCCTAGCAAAGTGTCCCCGCTCACCATAAGTATAACAACCCCCACCATAAGTACCTCGATGAGAGAATCTGGCCAAACCTAAATGGCCACCACGACCTACATGCTCTGAATGCAAACCTCAGAAACTACTCTGACAGCGATTCCTCCTACCGCTACCTCCATATACATCGTGACATAACCCCTCAATAGCCCAGGCATGATCGACCACCTGAAGGAAGGTAGTCCAAACTATAACCAAGTGTTCGGTCGCCATACAGAGTGGTGAAATCAACCCTTCAACAAAGCTCTGAACTCTATCAAACTCTGTAGGCAGAGTCCTAGCAGTACTCCTAACCATCTTGTGAAATCTTGCCTCATAGTCCAATATCGATATACAACCCTGCTGAAGAACTGGAAGCTCAAGCCTAGCTGAAGCATCGCTCGAAGAACCGGGTACTAAAACACCCACTAGAGGACTTAGAGTCCTGGCCATGGTGTCCTGAAGAACTGGGGTAGCCATGAATCCAATCGAAGGCTGGGGTGGTCCCACACCCCCTATCTGATATAGTAAACACTCACTCTGAAGTACTGGCGATAATGGAATAACTGAAGCAATAGGCACAGAAGCGTCGACACCACCCACTGTCAAACTCATCTTAGGCATCTGAGAAGGAATTAAACAACCAAAGTTTAGAATTCAATAGATCTATGAACACATGACAAGGAGCCAAGCAGATGAAACTTTTCCTAACAATGCCCTATATCCCCCCGCAGATAGGATATGGACGTCATCATATTGATTCGCGAGACTCTATGTAGGCACTTGCTTTTGTACCACGACACCGGTGAACCTAAAGCTCTGATACCAACTATCACGACTTGATTTCTCAGGTCATGATGGCACCTATAACCTCTCAGTAGGTGAACCAATCCCTGTAGCCCGGAACGGTTAGTAATGGGCTACTACCTAACCAATATGCACAATAAGCAGAAATAAGCAGAAGCAGAAAGTAAAGATAGGACAAGCGGAAGAAACAACTCAAAATATATACATAAAGAAACTACACCAACCCCAAGACTTGATATCGACAGTACAAAAGCTTCTAATAGAGTACAAGTGCTAGAAGTCACAAAAGATAAGTACAACTGTCTCCGAATATACAAGAGTAACCGTTCAAAAGATGAGATATATTCAGGCCCCGATCGTCAGGCGCTCACCCTAGTCTCGAATATCCCTAAAAGTTGCACGAGTCTCTAACGCGACCAATGGCAAAAGCTCAACTAATAATTGTACCAAAAAGATGCAGAACTGTAGTATGAGCACCAAGACAATGGGTACTCAGTAGGCATCATAGGCTGACCGAGCACAGAAAGATAATATATAAGTAATAAATTACAGGAAAGTAAGGAAAAATTTAGGGATCGACCTAAACCTAGTTATAAAACCAAAAGGGGAACAAATCAAACTAACAAGAAGGAACAAATAACAGAATCAATCAAGGAAACCAACAATCCAAGTGCTCTCAAACCAATTCAATGCGATGGTATATGATGTGATGTATGAGTGCATGATGATATAAGCCCATAAATACCTCATCGGGCTATGCATATATATATATATATATATATATATGAATAGTATAAGCCCATAAATGCCTCATTGGACTATGCGTATGTACATGAATAGTATAAGCCTGGAAATACCTCATCGGACTATGCGTATGTACATAAATAATATAAGCCCGGAAATACCTCATCGGACTATGCATATAAGAATAGGCATATAAGAGTGCATAATAGTATTAGCCCAGAAATACCTCATCGGACTATGTATATAAAAATAGGCACATAAGAGTGCATATAGTATTAGCCAGGAAATACCTCATCGTTCTATATATATAAAAATAGGCACATAAGAGTGCATAATAGCATTAGACAGGAAATACCTCATCAGACTATGTACATAAAAATAGGTATAGTGGAGAAAAGATCCAGGAATACCCCTCGAACTGGCATGAAAGTAGTGTTATCCCTTTCTGTTCCAAAACCAGTGTAAAAAACTCAGTAAAACTCCTTTAAAATTTGAAATCCATGAATATCACAATATCCTCAAGTTTTAAACCAAAAGCCTCGAAAACCTTTCCTTTCTATGCCGCAGGTATATAAATGCAACATGAATATGCAATGTACCAAAATCACAAAATATTTCACACCACAAGGAAATTTAGGGCAAAGCACCCTCCAACCAAGGAAAACTGACCTGGGACTCCATCCAAACCCAAGATATGGCCTCGGGCCCATAATTTACACACAACCCGTAAAATCCAGATATAGCAAAAAGGATAACCATGAAAATAACTACAGGCATATACTCTACCCCTAAAACCTCCTAAAATCATACTAAGGGTTCTACGCTAGCCACCGTGATACTACAAGCTCTTAGACTAAGGATGATAGTAATATTCCAAATCTAACATCTAAAATGGCCAATTTAATACAAGTCACGAGATTTAACCCTAATTCTAACTATAATTCAACCTAACGTTCCAATAACATATAGATATATATAATCTAACTAACTCAGTCTAGGAAGTAAACCGTAACCTACCAGAAAATTCTAGCACGCGCGCACAATACAAACCATAGGACCAGATCCTATCTACCCCAAGAAGTATCCGCAAGCTGCCCCACTATCAAAACAAGAATCTATACTTCAATACAAGACTAATGATACCCATAATGTCATAAACATAACTGGGTCAAAAATTGGGTCACAAATGGGCCCGTGGGCACCATAACCCAAAACCAAAAATGAAAACACACATATGTTCCTAACCTTCTCGAGAGCACTTGGTCAATATATGAGCAGAATCAGACCCAAAATGGGGCTCCAAACAGCCCGCTCAAGCCAAGAGTTAAACGAGGAATTACAATAATTAAGTCTAGAAATGGGGCAAGGAAGCTTACAAAAAATGCCAGAATTTTTGCCGATGAGGGAAATTGGGTGAGTCCACGATCATGAAATCACAAATGAGGCAGATTTCTTCAAGAATCCCAAGCTTTAATCATGAACAACAAGGGAATTTAGCGGGAGAATCACAGGAATTTACACAGAAAAGGGAGAGGGGTGACGAGGGGACTTACCGGATGATTGGTACTGAGCAAGGGAGTTGGAAATTAGGAGCTTGGAGCTTAATCAATGGAGTTTTACGGACAAATGAAGGAGAAAATGAAGTTGGGACTTAATATAACTGCCAGGGATCCTTCATCGCGATCGCAATAGAACCCCCGTGTTCGCAGAGAATAGCCGGCCCAACCATCGCATTCGCGATGGTCCAGGCCACGTTCGCAATGAGAAAGCCAAGCCGGGTCCCATTGGGCTACATCACAAATATGAAAGAACCCTTCGCAAATGTGATGGTCAAGAAACTAGACCATCGCAAACACGATGGGGTCCCTGCTATCGCGAAGAGCAAAGTTGTCTGCAACTTAATGCAGCAACCAACAAAAATACCAAGTCCAAAAATCTTTCGATGGACCCTCGGGATTCATCTGGAACCCCGTGAACATAAACTAACCATACTACCCTACCAAAATGGCATTATGGACTCAATAGAATCGACAAACCTCCCAATGGAGATCATTTTAATGAAAAGTAGGCCCCACGCCTAAAACTAACTCAAAACTCAAAATCCAAATATGAGCTCAGAAGCCTCGGGACCCGAACCAAAGGCCCCCCTAGCCCAAAGTCGACATTCCAGAGCTAACGACACTGATGGAATTCCCATCTGAGGTCGTCTTCTCCGAATGTTGACCAAAGTCAATCAAACAAGCCCAACTGGCTTGAAAACATAGAATGAGAGAGAATTCTGAACTGAAAAGCTCCCGGGTCATGACCAAAGGTCCCTCTAGACTAAATTACATGCTCTGAATCTAACAAAACTGTCGAATTTTGATTCTGAGTACGTTCACCCAGAATGTTGACTAAAGTCAATGATTTCCAAAAGCCTAAAGCTCTAAAACAAGGAACGGCCAAAAAGACCAAACAAATGGCCCGAGCACTGAACTACCAGTCCCAGCAAGACATAAATAATTTGGGGCCACTACAGGTAAGCTCTAATGGTATAAAAAGGGCAAAAACACATAAATGACCAGAAGGGTCATTACAATGCTTATATATAAGTTGGGTGTTTGTGATTTGCTTTCGAGCATTACTTATGATTATTTATTATATCATGCATTGAACATATAGTTTTTAGATGGTATTGAGGTGATATATGGATTGTGTATCAAACCAACACTATTATACATATCGGGTGTCATGCTGACACTATTATATGGAATGGGTCTCACGCTGACACCGGTACATAAACAGAGTTCATTCCCTGCAGGTCATAACTAAGAGTTCCTACCGACTCTAGTATGTGTATACATCTTGCATGCGTTCAATAATCATTTCATTTTACTTATATTTGTGTTGACTATTATTGAAGGAATATGCCTAGGTG
The DNA here is from genome assembly GCA_003996215.1 of Jaltomata sinuosa. Classification (NCBI taxonomy): domain Eukaryota; kingdom Viridiplantae; phylum Streptophyta; class Magnoliopsida; order Solanales; family Solanaceae; genus Jaltomata; species Jaltomata sinuosa. The sequence continues at coordinate 362,334 of QJPP01007636.1, read as the reverse complement.
TAGTTGATTACTTGTATACATGTATCCTGTTGAGATGAAGTGTTACGATAGTACTTTCTTGTCAACTAATTATGAGTTATGTTTTGATTGCTATTATTTTTATTTTACTTGCTTATTTTGTATATTGTTGAGTTGAGTTGGACGATGATACCTACCACTACTTAGTTGTCGTACTGATACTACCTGTACTTTTGTTTTATTGAGTGCAGAGCATGTTCCAGCATTTGAGACAATACCTTAGCTCTAGTTCGTGATTCAGACATCGATTCATGGGTGAGCATTATATCCAGGTAACCATTGGATCATGCTTATATTGGTTATGTTCTTTATTTCCAAATAGAGAAATTCCTTTCTTTTTGTGTTTTTGATATAGATTAGACTTAGTTTTTGAAATTCTTTAGAGTTATTGTACGGTAACTTTGGGTCCTGGGGGTTGAAATAATTAGAGATACTTCTGCACTCTCTTGTTTGGATATTAAATGAGTTAGTATGATTTAATTTGTTTAAGTTTGTGTTTTGTTAGCTAAATAGTGGTGAATTTATGAAGGTGGTTTAGGTGAATTCTAGATAGTTGGTTAAGGGTTGGGTTAGATGGTTCTCCCACCGTAGAGCTAGGGTGGGTACCAATCATGACTAGTTAGGTCATGACAAAGATAGTATCATATCATTGGATTTGTGGATCTCATCGTATAAGAATGGGTCTAATAGAGTCTTTTGGAATGGTACAAATACATCTATACTTTTCTTCGAGAGGCTACAGGGTATTAGGAAACAATTGTCACTCCTTACTTCCTTTCATGCTAGTACTCAATTCTAATTGGTATCTGGAGATACAAATTGGTATCTAATCTCCTTCATTCTTGCTTCACAGATGGTGAACACTTATTCAGCTAGAGCGGTAGCAATCACAATAGTAGCACCAATAGCAGCACCAGTTCTTGTCACTGAGGTCGCAGTTCGGGGTAAGCCTTGAGTTAGGGGCAGAGCAAGAAGGGGAGGATGAGGGGAAGAACCTGTCAGGGGTGGATCCTATGTAGCCGGAGGAATGGCTAGTAAAAGATCATCATCCCCTCCCTCTTATCATGATGCTCCAAATTTGGGCAAAATAAGGAAGTGATGGTTAAATAGAAGAAGTGGTGGTTCCAGGGAATGTGGTACCCATGCTGAATGGTGCAGCTCAGGTACCTATTTCTACAGAGTTGATTTAACAGGTGTTGGGTTTTTTGAGTAGTTTGGCTGGCACTGTTACTACTCCAGCAGTTCCTGCAATATCTCTAACCTTGCAGTATGTCACTACTGTAGCACCCCAGATTGATGAAGGCTCTGAGACATGAATGTTTCCTACATAGGTATTGGGACCAGTGATGACTGATGATGAGCATGAACTGTTCTATAAGTTCATGAAAATGAAACCTCCAGTGTTTCAAGGTATTGAGTTAGATAATGCTTTTGAGTTCTTGATTGATTGTCACGAGTGTCTGTACAAGATGGGCATTATGGAGAGATGGTGTGGATTTTTTGACATTTTAGTTGGAGATAGAGGCCAAGCAATGATGGAGGTCTTTTAGTAAGTATAAGGTTGGTTTACCTCCGCTCACTTGGTCCTAGTTTCAGAATGTGTTTCTTGAGAAGTATGTCCCTCATATCTATCGAGCTATGAAGAAGGACGAGTTCTTGAAACTGGACTAGGGTGATATGTTTGTGGAGGCTTATGAGGCCAAGTTTCATGCCTTGTCTCACTATGCACTTCAATTGATTATTTCAAAGGAAGAGAGGATCAAGTATTTTGTGAAAGGTTTGAATTCTGGTCTTCAGGTGGCTACGTCCGAAAAAACTTTTCAGAAGTGGTCGAGTTTGTAAAGAAGGTGGAAGGGATTAAGAAACAAGGAGAGGTGAAGGCAGAGGAAAAGAAGGCCTAAAAATCTGGTTATTTCAGTGGTACTTCTTCAAAGGTCCGTGGTTCACAGGGTTACTCTTCTCGGCCATTCCATTAAGCTATGCTTATGTCTACAGGGATCCCATCCTGAGTCATTTTGTTAGCCCTCTCAGACAAATACGTATACACCTTCAGCATCTTCAGTTCAGCGGCCTACTTTAGACATCAAATGCCATGATTGTGGAGGATTGGGTTATATTCAGAGGTTTTGTCCTTACTACTTATCCACAGGACAGTTTACTCAGCAATCAACTTTTAGTGCCTTAGTTTTGACAGGATATGATGGTGGAGGACATGTTAGGGGTCATCCACATGGTGGGAATGGTGGTCACCATGCAGGGAGGGGTGTCTATTAAGTCAACCATGGTGGAAGTCAAGTTGGTTGAGGTGGAATAGAGGCTGGTAGAGATGGTGGTTAGGGTGGTGATAAGGCTCATCTTTATGTTGTTCTAGCCCATCCTGAGCTGAAGCTTCTAATGTTGTGATCATAGTTACTATTCTTGTCTATAATCATATAGCTTCTGTATTAATTGATCTCGAATCTACTTTCTCTTATGTGTTTGTGAAATTTGCCTTCGGTTGGGACTTAAGATGTTTTGATGCACCCATGTATATGTCTACACCAGTTGGGGTTTCTGTGTGTGTTGATCAAGTTTATCGAGCGTGTCCAATAATGTTTATGGGGTTTAGAACTTTGGCAGACTTAGTGATATTAGACATGGAGGAGTTTGATATTATTTTGTTGATGAGTTGGTTGTCTTCTCATTGTGCTATTCTTGATTGCTATGATAAGATTGTAAACATAGCTATTCCCAGGATGGATAATTTAGGGTGGGAAGGTATTTTTAAGCCTACTCCTTTGAGAATTGTGTCAGCTATTCCTGCCCAGAAGTTAGTTAAGCAGGGTGTAGGGCATTTCTAGCTCACCTTTGGGATGATAATTTAGTAGTCCCTCTTATTGCTTTGATTTTAGGAGTGTGTGAATTCTTAGAGGTGTTTCCTGATGATCTTCCTGGTATGCCACCTGACCATGATTTAGATATTTGTATAGACTTAGAGCTGGTAACCCACCCTACCTCTATCCCTCCTTATAGAATGGCACCGGCTGAGTTAAGAGAATTGAAATTCCAGTTGCAAGAGTTATTGGGAAAGAGTTTTATTCGTCCAAGCATTTCGCCTTGGGTGCTTCTATACTTTTCGTGAAAAAGAAGGATGATAGTATGCGGATGAGCATAGACTACCGGCAATTCAATAGGGTAACTATTCGTAATAAGTATCCTTTGCCTAGAAAAGATGACCTATTAGACCAGTTGCAGGGAGCCACGGTGTTCTCAAAGATTGATTTGAGGTCAGGTTACCATCAACTTAAGATTCAGGCTGAGGACATCCCAAAGAGCCTTCTGGACTTGTTATGGAAATTAGGAGTTCTTTGTTATTTCCTTTGTTTTGACCAATGCCCCATCCGCTTTTTTAAGCTTCAGGAATGGAGTATTTAATCCATTTTTGGATTCATTTGTTATTGTTTTCATTAATGATATCATGATCTAACAAGTCATCAATCCTATGAATGGGATACTTATTCTTAATTGTGACCATGTTCAACTGACTGTAGTCGATACACATCCTGAAGGAACCATCTTTCTTCCGCACGAATAGGGCTGGAGCACCCTATAGAGAGATGTTAGGTCGAATAAAACCCCTACTAAGGAGGTCTTTCAGCTGATCTTTCAATTCCTTAAGCTCCACGGGAGCCATTCTATATGAAGGAATAGAGATAGGATTCGTATCTGAAAGAAGATCTATCCCAACATCGATCTCGCACTCGGGAGGAACTCCCGGCAAATCCTCAGTAAACACTCGAGAAACTCTCTTATAACCAGAACTGACTGGAGGGATGGGGTTTCGGACTCCGTGTCAAAAACCCAAACTATATGTTAAACATAACCCTTAGAGATCATCTTCCTAGCCTTGAGATAAGATATGAAATGACCCTTTGAGTATGGAGGACCACCTTGCCACTCTAAGACAGGTTCACTTGGAAATTTGAAACTCATGACTCAAGTACGACAATCAGCCGAGGCATAACATGCATACAACCAATCCATACCAAGAATAACAACAAAATTAGTCATCTCTAACTCTACTAGATCCGCTGAAGTGATTCTATGGAGGACTGAGATAGGGCAATTTTGGTAGATTCTTTTGGCTAAGACTGACTCACCAACAAGAGTAGAAACACAAATGAGTTCTAAAAGCTGATCCGGTCTAATCTCGAACTTCCAAGCAACATAAGGGGTCGCAAAAGATAAGGATGCACCGGGATCTAATAAAGCATACACATCAAAAGAGAATACTTTTAACATATCAGTAACAACACCCAACGAACTTTTTTGGTCCTAGCGTGAGGACATAGCATAAAGGCGGCTCTGGCGCTAATCACCAGAACTAGAAGAAGTGCCCCACGGGGTCGGTCGACCTCCTAATGCAGCTGAGGTAGGCTAAGTCCTACTACCTCCCTGTCCCTTCTTAGCTGAAGGGAAATCCCTAATCTTGTGTCCAACCTAACTACATCCAAAACATCCACCTGAACCAGACAAACATTTCCCAAGATGACTTCTACCATACTTGTTGCAAGAAGGGTAAGGAGCACCCGTTGCAACACTCCCCTGCGAATAGGAACCAGCTCCTCTACCAGTCTGATCATAATGAATCCTGGGGGACTAGGTAGGAGCACTAGTGAAGAATGAATGGGGACTGATGATTTCTTCTAAAACAAAGAGCGATGTCCACCCCCAGACTTCTGATGGCTAAAACCTGAGCTCTCTGACCTAATCCTCTTGTTCTCCCTTATTTTGTCTCCTTCGATCTGTTGGGAATGAGTTATATATTGGGAAATATTCATGTCACCCAAAAGCATCGCAGACCTACACTCCTTCTTCTCGAAATCTGATACTCCATAATCATACTTACTCATCTCATCCAACGGGTCAGTCACCATGGAAGGAGCATACCAAGAAAGCTGGGTGAACTTTAACCTGTACTCCTGAACCGACATAGAACCTTGCCTTAAATTCACAAATTCTTCGATCTTAGCTTGCCTCAACTCCCTCGGGAAGAACCGATCAAGAAAATCCTTTTCAAAGCATTCCCAATTCATAGGGACCATGTCCCAAGCCCTAACATCTTTCCATTGTGTGAATCAAATATGAGCCACGTCCTTGAGTTGATAGGAAGTTAGATCGACACAATCAACACCACCCACTTGCATCACACCAAATATCTTCATTATCTTATCCAAGAAATTTTGTGGATCCTCATCCACTTTCGAATCCCAGAACTCAGGTGGGTTAATGCTAACGAAATCTCAAACTCGAGTCGCTACTCCACCTTGAGGGTCGACGAGGATAGGAGCCTGCTGATTTTCATGGGAAACCACAGTCTGAGATAGCATATGGATGGCATTTCTAAACTCTGCATTTGTGACCATGGGTTCTGGAATCAGAGGATTAGCATTTCGAGCATTGGCCCGGTGAGGCATAGCATGACAAGGAGGCATAATCTGAAACATAACAAGAACGGATTAGAGGAGTAACATAGTTAAACTCTATCGCACGATACTGATCATGAAAGAAGTTAACTTTTCCTAAGACACCTCATAGCTTCCCTCTCATAAGTGTAGCGTGCTTCACACACATGAAAGAGACTCTACTCGATGCGGCTTCAGACACCCTAGGACTCTTGAACCTGAGGCTCTGATACCAAATTTGTCACTCCCTGAGGCTACCCCCTAGACGTAACACGGGACCTGGGACCACAAGTGTCCTAAGTTAACTCTTGGTCATAGCATACTCAGATTAATACAAAAAATATAGAGGAAGCATACTAGATAAAGATAGGGAACCATAACTTAAATAAGAACAAGATCTAAGAAATATCAAATCCATAAAATGGAATACAAGTCTAGCTATGTTTGAAGCCTCTAAACTATCATAAGGGTTGATGGGACAAGACCCCTACTAACTCGAGAAAACCCAAGAAAAGATGTGACAGTAACTAACATAGATATGGTCCTCGAGTAATAAGGACTCACCAACCAAGTCTGAAGAACTAACAACGTCTAGCCACGAACTGGAGGGAAATAACCTGAATCTGTATCATCAAAAGGATACAGCGCAAGATATGCGTCAGTATTATAGGATGTATTGAGTAAGTGAGATATGCACAAATAAAATCAAAACATGCTTAAAACATAGTTAAGACTGAGATCTTGCATAAAAGAGAAGTCATAAGAAAATCATAATTTAAGCATAAGGTAAAAGATATCAAAGCATAAGACTTAAAAACATTCATACGGGATTTTCTTATAACCGATAATAGACCATGTGAGCTACATGGAATCCAACTACATAACTCTAGTTGGCAAATCTACCCCGAACCTTGCCAAGGAACGGTGTAATATACATATCATCGCATAGAACCACTTTTATAAAGGGACACTCTCAACTAACGAGGACCCTTTTCACCTACACTGGCAACTTAGTTTTGGACTTGGGTAATCGAACCCTTATCGCTTGGTGCTAAATACTACACCCAAAACATGCAAGCATATAGCTCATAAATACTTGTTATATATCTGATGTCAAATCTGCTTGAAAAGCATGAGGACATATCTAATGTCATGCAAATTCAAATCATAAGTCTTAAAGCTTAGCATAGCCATAATTCACTTTTCTTTCTAAATTCATTACTTGAAGAATTTGGCATGCAATTTCATAAGTACTTGAGATCATAATATCAATGCATGCAATTTTCCTTAAATCAAGCCATGCATGGAAAAATTTAACTAGGGCTAGCCTTCAAATCGTAAGGCAAAAAATCAATTGCAAAACCCATGTAAATCATGAAATTGAACTTAGAATTTATTGAAGAATTATGAAAAAATACTTAATAGAAAAGCCCATGAGAATTGGGTAAGAACCCTAACTTGAAATATAAATTTAATTTAGAAGAATTGGGGTTTTGGGCATAGGGGTGAAAGAATCCCCTTATTGAATACCCACATACCTTAATTGAAGCTTTCTAAACCTTGGATGAGAAGAATGGAGACTTGGAATTGAACCCCTTGCTATTCAGCTTGAACTTGGAGCTTGGATAAGTTCTTTCCTCTTTTTGGGAGATGAATGAGGAATAAGGAAGGACTTAGGGTAATTAAGGATGAAACCCTACTAAAAGTGGTCAAAATGACCCCACTTAAGAGTTAAAAGGGCGGGTAATTATAAAAATACCTCTAGGACTTAATTAAGAAAAAATGATAAAAGGCTCGGCTTCAGAGAGCATGACTTAGTCTACGGGTTGTTGCTGAAATGACAACCCGTCAACTGATCCGTGGTTCCAAAAGCCATTTCTGGGGGTCTACTGGAAATTCATTCCATGAGTTACACTACGATTTATGATTCAGAATGACGGACCGTCCTGTTGACTCGTGGTTTTGACTTAGGGAATTGGGGATCCTCTGATCCTCAGGAACTACGGATGGAAGGACGACCCGTGGTTCAAGATGGGGGTCTTCTGGAAATATGAACTACGAGTCCACAGGACGGGCTGTGGTTCCAAACCATGAACCATTGAATGACTCGTAGACTAGGGATCGTGGTCCAGGACTATGGTCTGTGATCTGATCCGTGATCCCTGGGAATTTCATAATTTTTCTGAAATTTTAAGTTTAAAAGCTGAATCAAATTCCGAGGTGTTACAATATCTCCCCTTTGGGATCATTTGTCCTCGAATGAAGACTAAGTAAGGAAAACTAGAGAGAAAATTGCCCAACCAAACAATAAAACATGAAACCCAAGAGTAAACATGAAAACTGGGCTTTTTAACTTAAAACATGATTGAACTAACCTCAGAAAACATAAATGCATGCTAGGATCATGGGAGAAACTGATGGAATAGAATTGGAGGGACATACTAAAGATGAAACTGTTTTCTCAAGCTGAAATAAAGTCGGAAGGGAAGAGATGAGGGTACTTGGTTTTCATGGCTGACTCTTCTTCCTAAGTAGCTCCCTCGACTAGCTGATTTTTCCAAAGGACTTTTACCGAGGTGACTTCTTTGTTTCTCAACCTCTAAATATGACAATCAAGAATCTCCACGGGAACTTTCTCATAAGTAAGATTATCCTTCACACTCACATCTTCCAAAGGAACAATCAAGGTCGGATCACCAACACACTTTTTCAACATAAAAGCATGGAAGATCGGATGAACCGTTTCTAAATTTGTTGGCAAATACAACTCATAAGCCAAACTACCAACTCTTCTCAGAATTCGATAAGGACCTACATAGCGAGGACTAAGCTTCCCTTTCTTACCAAATCTCATCACACCCTTCTTGGGTGACACCTTCAGAAACACCCAATCATCAACTTGGAATTCCAACTCTCTTCTCCTCACATCTGCATATGATTTCTGTCGACTCTAGGCAGTCTTCAACCTTTCCCAATAACCCGAACCTTCTCCATAGTCTCATGAACTAAATCTAGACCAATCAAAGCTGCCTTACCTTTCTCAAACCAACCAATAGGAGATCTACACCTCCGATCATAAAGTGCCTCATAAGGAGCCATCTGGATGCTAGAATGAAAGCTATTATTGTAGGAAAACTCAATAAGAAGTAAGTGATCATCCTAATTACCTTTGAAATCAATCACGCAAGCTCTCAACATATCCTCCAAAGTCTGAATAGTATGCTCTGCCTGGCCATCCGTCTGAGAGTGAAAAGCTGTACTAAGTTTAACCTGAGTACCAAGACCTTTCTGAAAATACTTCCAAAATTGGGATGTAAACTGAGTACCCCTATCTGAAATGATAGACAATGGAACTATCTCTCGAATGTTGAGTCTGGAATAATCATCTGCTGAATACATATTCTTAAAAACCAAGAAGTGGGATAACTTAGTCATCCGATCGATAATAACCTAAATAGAATCATGTTGCCTTCGAGTACGAGGCAAACTATTGGTGAAATCCATATTGATCGCTTCCATTTGCAAGTTGGAAGATCAATGTCCTGAGTCATACCACCCAATCGTTGATGCTATGCCTTCACTTGCTGACAGTTGGGACACTTAGCCACAAATCTGGCTATGTCCCTCTTCATAAGATTCCACCAATAAACTTTTCATAGATCACGGTACATCTTGGTGGCACCAGGGTGAATAGAATATATAGAACTATGAGCCTCTGTCAAAATCCATTGTCTCAACCTATCAACGTCATGAACACACAATCAAACCTCATATCGAAGAACACCATCTCCCCCTTGGGAGATAACCTCTACCCTTTGTTGATGAACTGCACCCTTCAACTGGTGCTAAATAGGATCACTGTCTTGATTTTCTTTCACTTCGGCTACCAAAGATGATTCAGAACCATTTTGAACAATAACACCACCTTCTGTCAAATCCATAAGGCAAACTCCTAATCGATCAAGTTGATGAACATCCTTGGCCAATTCCTTCTTTTGGTCCTCAATCGAAGATGCACTACCTATAGATAATCTACTAAGTGAGTCCACCACGACATTGGCCTTATCCAGATGGTAAAGCACACTCATGTCATAATCATTAAGAAGCTCAAGCCATCTCCTTTGAGGAAGATTCAATTCCTTTTGAGTGAACACATACTGAAGACTCTTATGATCAGTGAATACATCCATATGCACACCATATAAGTAGTGTCTCCAAATCTTCAAAGCAAAAAGCACGGCTGCTAACTCAAGATCATGAGTAGGGTAGTTATTCACATGGATCTTAAGCTATATAGAAGCATAAGCAATCACCTTACCACGCTGCATCAAAACACAAACTAAGCCAATTCTAGACGCATCACAATACACAACTAAGTCATCCGAACCCTCAGGTAGGGTCAACACTGGCGCTGTGGTCAACCTAGTCTTCAATTCCTGAAAGTTCTTCTCACAAAGATCAGACCACTGAAATTTCACCTTTTTCTGAGTCAATCAAGTCAAAGGGGCAGCAATGGGAGGAAACCCTTCCATAAATCTCGTGTAGTAACCAGCCGAACCCAAAAATCTCCTAATATCGAACGGAGAAGTGGGTCTAGGCCAGTTCTTTACTGCCTCAATCTTTTGAGAATCAACTCAAATACCATCTCTAGTCATAATATGACCCAGAAAAGTAACAGAATGCATCCAAAAGTCACACTTGCTGAACTTAGCAAATAATTGTCAATCCTTGAGAGTTTTCAACACAACTCTCAAATGGCCCGCATGCTCCTCCTCACTCCGAGAATAGATAAGAATATCATCAATAAAAACAATCATAAATATATCCAAATACTCCTTGAACACACAGTTCATCAAATCCATAAAAGCTATGAGAGCATTCATTATACCAAAAGACATCACAAAAAATTCATAATGATCGAATCAAGTTCTGAAGGCTGTCTTCGGAATATCACAATCTAAAACACAAAGCTGATGATAATCGGATCTAAGGTCAATCTTGGAGAAGAAACTAGCACCCTGAAGCTGATTGAACAAGTCAACAATCCTAGGAATGGGATACTTATTCGTGATTGTGACCTTGTTCAACTGACGGTAGGCGATACACATCCTGAGGGAACCATCTTTTTTCCGCAAGAATAGGACTAGAGCACCCCATGGAGAGATGCTAGGTCAAATAAAACCCTTATCAAGGAAGTCTTTCAACTGATCTTTCAATTCCTTAAGCTCAGTGGGAGCCATTCTATATGGAGGAATAGAGATAAGATTCGTATCTGGAAGATGATCGATCCCAAAATTGATCTCCCGCTCGAGATAAACTCTGGGCAAATCCTTAAGAAACACTTTGGGAAACTCCCTTAGAACCGGAACTGACTGGAGGGATGGGGTTTTGAACTCCGTGTCCATAACCTGAACTATATGATAAACATAACCCTTAGAGATCATCTTCCTAGACTTAAGATAATCTATGAAACGACCCTTTGAGGATGGAGAACTACCTTGACACTCTAAGATAGGTTCATTTGGAAATTTGAAACTGATGACTCGAGTACGATAATCAACCAAGGCATAACATGCATACAACCAATCCATATCAAGAATAACATCAAAATCAGTCATCTCCAACTCCACTAGATCCGCTGAAGTGACTCTATGGAGGACTGGGATAGGGCAATTTTGGTATATTATTTTGGCTAGGACTGACTCACCAACAGGAGTAGAAACACAAAAGGGTTCTAAAAGCTGATACGGACTAATCTCAAACTTGCAAGCAACATAAGAGGTCACAAAAGATAAGGATGCCCCGGGATCCAATAAAGCATACACATCGAAAGAGAAGACTTTTAACATACTAGTAACAACATCCATTAAACTCTCCTTGTCTTGGCGCGAGGACATAGCATAAAGGAGGTTCTGGCGCTTACCACCAGAACTAAAAGCAGTGCCCTGTGGGGCCGGTCGACCTTTTGATACTGCTGGGGCAGGCTGAGTCCTACTACCTCCCATCCCTTCTTAGCTGAAGGGAAATCTCTAATCTTGTGTCCAACCTGACCATATCCAAAACATCCACCTGAACTAGACAAACATTCCCCAAGATGACTTCTACCACACTTGTTGCAAGAAGGGTAAGGAGCACCTTTTGCAACACTCCCCTGTGAATAGGAACCAGCTCATTTACCAGTCTGATCATAATGAGGACTGGGGACTAGGTAGGAGCACTAGCTGAAGAATGAATGGGGCCTGATGATTTCTTCTGAAATGAAGAGCAATGTCCGCCCCCAGACTTTTGATGGCTAAAACCTGAGCTCTCCGACCTAACCCTCTTGTTCTCCCTTGCCTTATCCCTTATTTTGTCTCCCTTGATCTATTGGGCATGAGTCATAAGTCGGAAAATATTCATGTCACCCAAAAGCATCACGGACCTACACTCCTTCTTCACCAAATCTGACACTACATAAACATACTTACTAATTTCATCCCACGGGTCAGTCACCATGGAAGGAGCATACCTAGAAAGTTTGGTGAACTTTAACCCGTACTCCTAAACCGACATAGAACCTTGCCTCAAATTCACAAATTCTTTGATCTTAGCTTGTCTCTACTCACTCTGGAAGAACCGGTCAATAAAAGCCTTTTCAAAGCATTCCCAAGTCATAGGGACCACGTCCCTAGCCCTAGCATCTTTCCATTATGTGAACTAAATATGAGCCACGTCCTTGAGTTGATAGGAAGCTAGCTCGACACCATCAACACCACCAACTTGCATCACACCAAAGATCTTCTTTACCTCATCCAAGAAATTTTGTGGATCCTCACCCACTTTCGAACCCCAAAACTCAGGTGTGTTCATGCGAACGGAATCTCAAACTCGGGCCGATACTCCACCTTGAGGGTGGATGGGGATAAGAGCCTTCTAATTTTCCTGGTCGGCTACAGTCTGAGCTAGAATATGGATGGAATTTCTAAACTCCGTATTGGTTACCTCGAGGTCTGGAATCGGAGGATTAGCATTTCAGGCATTGGCCCAACGAGGCATAGCACGACGAGGAGGCATAATCTAAAATGTAACAAGAATGGATTAGAAGAGTAACAGAGTTAAACTCTATCACACAATACTGATCATGAAATAAGTGAACTTTTCCTAAGACATCTCATAGCTTCCCTCTCATAAGTGTGGCATGCTTCACACACATTAAAGAGACTCTACTCGATGCGGCTTCAGACACCCTAGGAATCTTGAACCTGAGGCTCAAATACCAAGTTTGTCATGCCCCGAGGCTACCCCCTAGATGTAACATGGGACCTGGATCACAAGTGTCCAAAGTTAACCCTTGGTGATAGCATACTCTTATCAATACAAGAAACATAGCGGAATCATACTAGATAAAGATAGGCAACCATAACTTAAATAAGAACAAGATCTAAGAAGTATCAAATCCATAAAACTGAATACAAGTCTATCTAGTTCTGAAGCCTTTAAACTATCATAAGATTTGATGAGACATGACCCCAACTAACTCGAGAAAACCCAAGAAAAGACGTGACAGTAACTAACATAGCTATGTTCCTCGAGTAATAAGGACTCACCAACCAAGTTTGAAGAACTGACAACGTCTAGCCACGAGCTGGAGGGAAAGAACCTGAATCTACATCATCAAAAGGATACAATGCAAGATATGCATCAGGACTATAGGATGTACCGAGTAAGTGAGATATGCACAAATGAAATAAAAACATGCTTATAACATAGTTAAGACTGAAATCTTGCATAAAAGAGAAGTCATAAGAAAATCATAATTTAAGCATAAGGTAAAAGATATCAAAGCATAAGACTTAAAAACATTCATACAGGAGTTTTTTATAACCGATAATAGACCATGTGAGCTACATGGAATCCAACTACATAACTCTAGTTGGAAAATCTATCCCGAAACTTGCCAAGGAATGGGGTACTATACATATCATAGCGTGGAACCACTTTCATGAGGGGATACTCTCAACTGATTTATGGTTCCAAAAGCCACTTCTAGGGGTCTACTGGAAATTCATTCCATGAGTTACACTACGGTTTGTGATTCAGAACGACTGACCATCCTGTTGACTCGTGGTTTTGACTTAGGGAATTAGGGATCCTCTAAGCCTCAAGAACTACAAATGGAAGGACGACCCATTGTTCAAGATGACCGGTCATCAACCAACTCATCATATCCAGGACCCTTTATGGGGATCGTCTAGAAATATGAACTACGAGTCCACAGGACGGGTCATGGTTCAAAACCAAAAACCGTCAAATGACTCATAGACTGAGGGAAAAACACTGCCAACAAGCAGACCACGGGTTAGACTACGGATCATGGTCCAGGACTATGGTCTGTGATCTGATCCCTGATCCCTGGGAATTTCACAGTTTTTCAAAAAATTTAAGTTTAAAAGCTGAATTGAATTCCAGGGTGTTACAACCATCCATCTCACTAATACAACGGTTCAGAACAAATCTCCCTTTCTTCCCTTTTTAATTAACCTACACCTAAAATCCCTAACCCACTTCTCACCTCCAAGCCGCCTCAACTCTCTCCCTCATCTCTCCATTAACGATGCCCCTAACTCCCTCAACCTCTCAAAAACCAACCACCAGCCACCTTATTAACCACCACTGCTCTACACCCTCCTCCTTCTCTCCCCACTGTCTCTCTTCTCTTCATCTTCGTCTCCTCCAACTCTGGTCGGCGAACCTCATTGCCACTGCCTTTGATTCTATCTCCTTAGGTGAACTTCCACCACCCTTCACCTCCTCTCTCCACGCTGCTCTACCACCAGCCACCACCATGCCACCCCATCTTCGATGAAAAAAAAACCAGCCACACCACTACCGCCACCATCTTCTCATTCTCCGCTGCCCCATCTCCAGCAAAGCTCCACCAAATGCCACCCCACTCTCCACTGTCCTTATCCTCGTTCCCTTAGAACTTCTCTCCTCCTCTAGTCACTACCCCACCACCACTGAAATGCCATCAAAGCAGACCCCAACAAAATCTCACCACCTTTTTCTTTTTCTCAAAATTCGAATGTCTTTATGCTCTGACAGACCTCAAGAAATTTTGATGAAGCTAGCATCGGACATATAAAATCAATGGTACTTCGTGGTTGAGTTAGAAGTGATTGAGATGATGAGAATTTTCCCATGCCATCTATGTCTTTGTTCCCGCTACAAAGGTTCAAATTCGAGAACTCTTCCCAGAGCTAGGTCAATGTTTGTTGGGTGAATGAATTAAGGGTGACAAAAAGGTTTCAAATTTAAGTTGTAGTGACTTAAGTTATTTTAATTGAGTACAGGTGACAAAAATTAGATTAGGAATTAATGGGTTTTGACTCATTTTCTGAGTTGCCCTCAAGTTTTTATTTTTACACTTTGACCCATGTGACCCATTCCCCTTTTTGGAGAATTAAATAAAATCCTAATTACCTAAAATGAGAGGGGGGGGAAAACGACCGCCTCTTCTTTTTGCTTCTCTTCCTCGCCCCATTTTCAGGGCATTCTCCATTGTTGTTGTTGTTGTTGTCTTCTTCTTCTTCATCATCATCTTCTTCTTCTTCTTCTTCATCATCATCTTCTTCTTCTTCTTCTACTCCCCTGCCATCCATTGTTGTTGTTGATGCTGCCACAACTGCTGGTACTGGACCAAAATTTTGGACCAAATTTATTTGTAATCACTAGGCATTGCTTCATAGGTGATTTTGGTAAGTAAAAATAATAATTTTTAGTTCAATTTCTCATCTGGGTATATTTGCTGTTTTTCTGCAATTTTCAGTAGCGTATCTAACAGATGACCCATCTGTTGCAACATATGATATATCTGTTGGATTCATGTTACAGCAGTTGAATCCAACAGATAGATCATTTGTTGCAATAGATGACCTATCTGTTGGATCAAGCTACTGGTTCTGAACATGAATCCAACATGTAAGTCATCTGTTGCAACATATGAGTGGTCTATTGCAACTGATGAGTTATCTTTTGCAACATATGAACTATCTGTTGGATCAAGCTACTGGTTCTGAACATGAATCCAACAGGTAAGTCATATGTTGCAACAAATAACTCATCTGTTGCAGCAGATGACTTACCTGTTGGATTCATATTACATTAGCTGGCAAAGCTGGTTAAGAATCAGAAGCTTAATCCAACAGATAAGTCATTTGCTGCAACAGATGAGTTATATGATGCAACAGATGAGTTATCTGTTGCAGCATATGACTTACCTGTTGGATTCATATTCAGAACCAGTAGCTTGATCCAACAGATAGGTCATCTGTTGCAATATATAACTCATCTGTTGCAATAAGTAACTCATCTGTTGCAGCAAATGACTTATCTGTTGGATTAAGCTTCTGGTTATGAACATGTATCCAACATGTGAGTCATTTGTTACAACAGATGAGTTACTTGCTGGGACAATGATATAATTTTATTATTGTATATAGATATTCAACTTTACTATACTATTATTGATTTTTTTAACAAAACTTTTTAGGTATCATTTATGGAGGAATCAGTAACAATAGGGGTTGATTGTCATGGTAAATGGATCGAGAAGAACAATCGATTTATTTGGCATTGGAAGGATGGTGACTTGGTAGAAACGATAGCGATGACAGTCCAAAAAGATATTTTGTATGATGATTTTGTTAACATAATCATCAGTTGTTGTGAATTAAATTGCCAACCGAAAGATCTTGTCATCAGTTACATGCACAGCTCTTTTGAAAATCAGAGGGTCTTTCCTTTTAAGATAAGATATCAAGTTCGTTGCCGTGCTTATTTGAGTGATGCAACTAGGTCCATTTTAAGGGTATACATAATTGGAAAGCCGATAGAGAACCCCAATTTAGCTCAAAACCAACAAGATATGTTAAATGATGAGTCGGAGGATAGGGTAGATATGAATATTCCAGATAATGGAAGTGGGGCAGAATTGGATGGTCCAAGCTGTGGGGATGACCAAACTCCTACACCTGATGTTGGGAGCAATACAGTGGGAAATTCTCAATCAACACAGTCTATCCATGTGCAAGAGGATGAAACAGGTTTTTATAAAGGAATGACATTCAAGAACAAGCAAGAACTAGCAACTTCGTTGAAAATTGCTTGCTTGAAAAAAGATTTTAGACTCAAGAAGGTGATTAATTCGCGTAATGTGTATTATTTTAGATGTGTATATCAGGAGTGCAAGTGGTGGATTAGGGTTGTGAAGCTTTTAAGTTCTGATAGATTCTGTATTACAACCTATGTAAAGTATCACACATGTGGTTCTGAGCATATCACGAGTCATAATCCATACGCCACAGCAAAAGTCATCGGTGAAATTTTCAAAAATAGGTTCTCCGAAGGTAAAGGCCCATCTACACAATACATGAAACATCAAATTCATACAGAATTGGGTGTTAAGGTGAGTTATTGGAAGATTTGGAAGGGCATGGAGATTGCAAAGTCTTTGATTAGGGGAACACATGAGCACGGGTATGCAGTGCTTGATGCTTACCGTTATATGCTTCAGTCCGCAAATCCAGGAAGTAAGACAGCATTGAAAGTTGATGAAAATGGGAAGTTTAAGTACTTTTTTGTATCCTATGGAGCTTGGATATGTGGTTTTGAGCAAATGAGAAAATTCATAGCCGTTGACGGGACATTCTTGAGGAGCAAGTATGAAGGAGTTTTATTGTCAGCTGTGGCACAAGATGCGGAGAATCATATTTTTCCGCTTGCTTTTTGTGTAGTTGACAAGGAGTGCGATGCCTCATACCGATATTTTTTTGAACAAATAAGAAGCTATCTAGATGATACTGCTGATTTGTGCATAATTTCTGATAGGCATCCAAGTATCAAGAAGATGGTTTCAATTGTCTACCCTACAGCTCATTATGGTTGTTGCATAAGGCACCTTGGGGAGAATATTCGAAACAACTTTCACAATACGAAGGTCGTATCTCATTTTTATAAAGCAGCAAAAGCATACAAAATTGATGAGTTCAATGACCATTTCAATCAAATAAGAGACATGGCACCCGGAGCAGCCGAACATCTTGAACGTGTTGGATTCCACAGGTGGAGTAGAGCATTCTGTACGAAAAATAGGTATAATATTATAAATTGAGTGATTTATTTGATTTTATTATCAATTATATCTTACTGGGTGATTATTTATTTGTATAGGTATAACATTATGACGACAAACATTGTTGAGTCGGTGAATGCAATGTTCGACGCTGAAAGAGAATTTCCCATTGTCGCTCTATTTAATAAAATAAATAGGAGATTTGCACAAAAATTTCACGAGAGGCGTATGGAGTTCATCAACTCACCAACCATCTATGTCCCTGAAATGGAAGAGAAAATAACAGAGTACGTCAACTTGGGAAACAAGTTATTGGCTCATCAAACTGCCAAATACAAGTTCAGTGTCACCGGTCATGGTGAAGTTGCTACGGTCGATTTACAAGCAAGATCTTATACATGTAGAGTATTTGACATGGATAAATACCTTGTCCACATGCTATGGCAGCGCTTCGAGTCCAATATGGTGAAGATTTTGGTAGGCGGATTTATGAGTACTCATCCTCATATTATACGGTGGAGAGATACATCATTGCATACTGTGAGGAAATTCATCTTGTGCCTTCTGAAGAATATGGACTGTTCCTTTGGAGATATTAGAGAGAGAAATATCTCTTCCACATATTGACCCAAGCAAACCGGGAAGAAGGCGAAAAAAGAGGAGGCGTGGAGTCAGAGAATCATTTCCAACAAGAAAAAATAAGTGCTCTATATGTAAGATGGTTGGCCACAAAAGAACTACATGCCCAGATCGAAATGCTCCATAATTGTTAATGTTGCACTCATTTTCTCCATTCTTGTAATAGTAATAGTATTGTTATTCTGAACTTTTAGTACATTTTTATGATATTTCAATCGGTGATATTTGTGAACTTAACTGATTTATATATTGCAAAAGATGGTAAAATCTGTTGTGAATAATTAAATATGTTACAAATATTGGAAATAATCAAACAGATTTAGCACATATTGCACCAGATGAATGATATATTGCAGCAGATGACTCATCTGTTGGAAATGATCAAACAAATATAGACATATGTTGCAGTAGATGAGTCATCTATTGCAACATATGAATTATTTGTTGGAAATCATCCAACAGATATAGACATATGTTGCAGCAGATGATTTATCTGTTGCAACAGATGACTCATCTGCTGAAAATCATCCAACAGATATAGACATATGTTGCAGCAGATGATTCATTTGTTGCAACAGATGACTCATCTGTTGGAAATCATCCACCAGATATAGACATATGTTGCAACAGATGAATCATCTGTTGGAAATCATACAACAGATATTGACATATATTGCAACAGATGAATCATCTGTTCGAAATTATCCAACAGATATTGACATATGTTGCAACAGATGAGTCATCTGTTGCAACATATGAATTATTTATTGGAAATCATCCAACAAATATAGACATATGTTGCAACAGATGACTCATCTGTTGGAAATCATCTAACAGATATAGACATATGTTGCAGCAGGTGATTCATCTGTTGCAACAGATGACTCATCTATTGGAAATCATCCACCAGATATAGACATATGTTGCAACAGATGAATCATCTGTTGAAAATCATCCAACAGATATTGATATCTGTTGCAACAGATGAATCATCTGTTAGAAATCATCCAACAGATATTGACATCTGTTGCAACAGATGAACCATTAAATAACTTAGTTTATTACTAATCATTAGTTAATTAATTAATTCACATTAAATAAGTCAATTGATCCATCTATTTAGGATCACTACACTTAGTTGATCATGTAATTATTATGTAATTCATTGAGATTGTAATTGAAGTTGTTCATTGAAAGCTAATTATGATTAAATAACTTAATTTATTACTAATCATGAGTTAATTAAGCAATTCACATCAAATAAGTCAATTGATCCCTCTATTTAGGATCACTACACTTAGTTGATCATGTAATTATTATGTAATTCATTGAGATTGTAATTGAAGCTGTTAATTGAAAGCTAATTATGGTTAAATAACTTAATTTATTACTAATCATGAGTTAATGAAGCAATTCACACCAAATAAGTCAATTGATCCATCTACTTAGGATCACTACACTTAGTTGATCATGTAATTATTATGTAATTCATTGAGATTGTAATTGAAGTTGTTCATTGAAAGCTAATTATGATTAAATAACTTAGTTTATTACTAATCATGAGTTAATTAAGCAATTCACATCAAATAAGTCAATTGATCCCTCTATTTAGGATCACTACACTTAGTTTATCATGTAATTATTATGTAATTCATTGAGATTGCAATTGAAGTTGTTAATTGAAGCTAATTATGGTTAAATAACTTAATTTATTTCTAATCATGAGTTAATTAAGCAATTCACACCAAATAAGTCAGTTGATCTGCTGCAACAGATATCTATATCTGTTGGATAAGTTCCAACAGATGATTCTTCTGCTGCAACATATGTCTATATCTGTTGGATGATTTCCAGCATATGATTAATCTGTTGCAACATATAATTCATCTGTTGCAAAATGTGTAAAGTATGTTTGATTATTTCCAACAGATGAATCATCTGTTGTAAAATATGTAGAGTATGCTTGATTATTTCCAACAAATGATTTATCTGTTGCAACATATGGTTCATCTGTTGCAAAATGTGTAGAGTATGTTTGATTATTTTCAACATATGAGTATATATGTTGGATGATTTTCAATAGATGTGTAATTCATTTTTAGTAATAATCCAATATTTTTTAAATTTAAGGATAAAATAAAATTCATGACATAATAACTGGACATCTATTAAACATACAATATTATCATCACCAAATATATAATATAACTAATAAAATACTAAAAATAAAAAAGATTGTGTGCAAATTACAGCCCATAATATAATTAAATAAAATACTAAAAATAAAAAATATTGTCTGCAAAATGCAACCCATATCAGGGCTCCAAACTCTTAAAAATCACCCCAGCGGCTCAAACTTCTTGCATTCTTGCAACTGAATTATCATTCATTAGAGTCTTAGGAGTTATCATAGAAGTGCCAGTTATCAGATGCTCAATGAAAGCAAGCGAGTATGACCCGCACGCGGCAAATGTCTCATTCTTTGGAAGGTTCTGTTTTTGACCTTCAAAAGCCCATCGTTCGTTGAGCAATTTTTCCGGAAAGTGATTCATTAGGCCACTTTGCTTCAACAACTTAGGAAACAACTCCAACAAACCCTCCATGAATATCAGAAATTGAAACTCTTCAAAAACTGGTATGTTGCATTCATAGACATTCATGACTCCCTCACTTATTTTGATCTCAACAGTCACAAAATGCTTCTTCTCCAAATTCATTACTGCTATAATTCTCTTGGCCTCTCTCCAATCCATGGCACCTGGATATGGTCTCTTTCCTCTGACATAGTCAATCATGTCATCATCCCATTCAAACTCAGCAAGTAACTCCTCTATTTTTTTCCACCAGGAGTTGTTGCTTCTTCACTGAGTTTGTTGTACCGACAGAGAAAATTACCATAAAAATTGAGGTCCATTATTCTATCTCCAAGATCATAGAATTGAATGAATTTTAGATGTCTCTCCCACATCAGAAGAAGAATTTCATCAACATACTGAAATAATAATACAATTTATATAAGTTAGCAATTTATAATACTTGAAAAGTTGCAGCAGATGAGTCATCGGTTCCCATCTGTTGGAACAGATGTCTCATCTGCTGCAACAGATGACTCATCTGTTGGATGAAATCAAAACAGTAGGTCTACTGCTTTGATTTCATCCAACAGATCAGTCATCTATTAGAACAGATGTCTCATCTGTTGCAATATATGACTGATATGTTGCAGCAGATGAGTCATCTATTGGATGAAATCAAAACAGTAGGTCACTGCTTTGATTTCATCCAACAGATGGATCATATGTTGTAGAAGATTACCCATCTGTTACAACATATTTCTCATCAGCTGCAACAGATGGATCATCTAAATAAGCAGTACAAAATCATTAAATAAATAGAAGGTTAGTAAAAGTAACTTACCCAGTCCACATACCAAAACTTCATATCAGTCATGTTCTTGAAGTCTTGTGGACCAAATTTATGCAGAGTAAATTTCTGGGGCCTTTTTTGAATTCATCAGAGTTTTCAGCTTTGCCTTTCTTGTGGCAGTCACCAACTTGTAGACATTTACCTTCTTCAGCTCTCCTTGCTCTCCTATGGCTCTTGGAACTTCCCCAACAGTGCAAGGAAGAGGAGTTGTAATTTTCCTTGATTTAATATCTGAAATTGCCTTGAAAATTGTTTTTTTTTGTCCTCTTAATCTTAACCTGCAATGGAGTGAATGGCTCTGTAATCTTTCTTGATGGGATGACACCCCTTTTAGATGTCAATTCCTTTACAGCATTAGTTAATCCCTTAAGAGCATCAATCACTCCATTGTGTTTTTCCTTGCACTCTTGGCATTTGCATGCAGAACAAGAGCTTGAAAAGGCAACACCACCAAACTATCTACCCATGTTGTGTGGTAGATCTGTAGCATGCCTACTAAAAGGGTTATGTCTACCACCAAAGTCAGGGGTATGTCTACCAGTAAAGTCAAGAGTGTGTCCACCACCAAAGTCAGGGAGGTTTACACCACCAAATTCAGCATCTTCAGTATGACCATAGTCATGGTCATTTCTTGGTTGAAAAATCACAAGAGCATCACCAACACCAACACCATCACCACCACCAACAGTAACAACAACACCATCACCACCACTACCACCACTATCAACACCAACACCAGCAGTATCAACAATAACATCATAAAGAACCAAATCATCCTTCCCAAGTGCTTTTCTTCTGATGGCCGGCCAATTCTTTTTTTTATCCTATCAATTACCTTAGGGTCCGGTAGAGTTTCCACATACCCTAAAGTAACAAGGAATGGCATCTTTAACTCTTGATTAGTCGGGATAAGCCATGGATGCACAATCTAAAATCAACAATTAAATGTATTAAACTAATGTTTAACTCATAATTGAATTCTATTGCAATAGATGTTAATGTGTTGCAACAGATGTGAATTTTGAAAAAATAAATTCAAATTAATCTCTATAAAAGTAGACTTACTGCTTCCTCGGGTGGTTTGAAAAGATCAAGAACTTTTTCTCTTTTATCGTTCTTGACCGACAACCATCTCAGAATTCTAGGACTAGAAACCTCTTCTTGATAGTCCTTCACTTGTTGTCGGAGATAAGGAATGGCTTCAAATGCCCAAGCCTGTAAAAATTATGCTAAAAGTTAAAAATATTATTCAATAAAAAAAATTAAAACACAAAAATAAAATATTTACCATGAAAGCCCATGGAAAGCCATATAAGTTGACTGTCTTTGGCGTTAACGGAGTCAACAAATATTTGACAGTCATTATAAAGCTTTCACGACCCCAAGGGTAGTTATTGAGTGCCTCCAGATCTTCCGAGAGCTTTATTAAACCTAGTGGTATGTTGTTGTTAACGTCTCTCGCCCAAAGAATATTATGTACAAACCAAACCAAGCACAATGATTGCTTGTGCTTCTTTGAAAGCCTTTTGCCTTCTAACTCTTGAAGTAAATTTACATTTTTGAAGCTTGAACCAACAAGGGACACCAAGTCATCACCATCAGTTGACTTGCCCTTTTGAATTTTCTTGACAGTCTTGGTTGCTGACTTAGATCCTTTTTTTGTTGTTGTCTTTAGTGTGCGGAGTGTTTTTTTTTGCGTAACAATAGGAATAGGTTGAGAAGGAGGATGACATTTTAGTCCAGTAACTATGGCAAACTCCTTCAACCCAAAACAAAGTGGCATGCCACAGTAGTTGATCCAGACTTCATCCATCTTATCATTGCTCTCATACATAAATCTACGTTTGAAAAGACCATACACCATGGTCATTTGAAAACGAGCATTATTATACTCTGGCAAATCAATTAATTGCCCAAACCAGCTATTTCTTAAATAATCATCCAATTTTTGTTCTTGAAGTATTTTTCTGAAGGTGTCAAAAGATTTTCCCATGGCTGACTTTATCACACAATCACCAATTAAATTTGTGACACTATCACACTGCATTCTCACAGAAAAATTATCAATGCAGAATGTTTTGACACACTCTTCAGTGGAAGGACTGTTAGGATCAAGGTGTTCCTCTTCCTCGTCTTCACTTTCATTATCTCCTCATTTTCCTCCTTCCTCTGATTCTACTTCATTATCTTCTCCATCCTTCTCTCTATCTACACCTTCCTCTACTGAGTTTTTATCTTCATCACTTTCTCCTTCATCTTCCTCACTTCCCTCACTTCCTTCATCTTCCTCACTTTCCTCATCTCCTTGTTCATCTTTACTTAAATCTCCAGATTATTCACTTTTTTCTATTTCAATCTCTTTTTCCTTCTCTTTTTCTATATTTAAAGCTGATTGAGAAGAGACTTCTTCTTCTAATTGAGATACTGCTTGTATAGCAAGCTCTTTTAGTGGTGAATGTATCCTAGCTACTTTTCTTCTTCCTTTCTTTGGAGTTGATTCACTTCCTTTCCTTTTAGTGGGAGCCATTTATCTACAAAAAAGAGTAAAATAAAGGTCAGTGATTGGTTTGTGCATCATTAAAAAAAATGATAACAATGAATTTAAAATGTACAAATAATTGATCCAATAGATGGGTCATCTATTTGAACAGATGACCCATCTGATGGAACAGATGACCCATCTGATGGAACAGATGACCCATCTGTTGGAACAGATGACCCATCTGTTGGGACAGATGAGTCATCTGTTGCAACATATGACTCATATGTTCCAACAGATGGGTTATCTGTTGGAAACATAATAAGAGTAAACCAACAGATGATATAGTTATTTCCAACCTATGCTTAATATGTTGCAACAGATGAAGCATTTGTTGCAACATATTATACATCTGTTATGGTATTAACAAAAATTTTACCACATAATACACCAAGAACATCAACATAAATCACCATTTATCACTTGAATAACAATTTTGAAGAGCAACACCATACAAGAACAACAACACCAACATTTACCAATAAAACAACATCAATAACACCAACAAAATTCAACAAAATCAACAAAACAACAACAACACCAACATTTACCATCTGTTGGTTTACTCTTATTATGTTTCTAACAGATGACCCATCTGTTGGAACAGATGACCCATCTGTTGGAATAGATGACCCATCTGTTGGAACAGATGACCCATCTGTTGGAACAGATGACCCATCTGTTGGATGAAATTAAAGCAGTAGCTACTGCTTTGATTTCATCCAATATATGACTCATCTGTTGGAACATATGAGTCATCTGTTGTAACATATGACTCATATGTTCCAACAGATGGGTCATCTGTTGGAAACATAATAAGAGTAAACCAACAGATGGTATAGTTATTTCCAACATATGCTTAATATGTTGCAACAGATGAAGCATTTCTTGCAACATATTATACATTGTTATGGTATTAACAAAAAATTTACCACATAATACACCAAGAACATCAACATAAATCAACATTTATCACTTGAATAACAATTTTGAAGAGCAACACCATACAAGAACAACAACACCATCATTTATGTCACGACCCAATTTCTCGGTCATGATGACACCTACAACCCCCGGTAGGTGAACCAATCCCCGAATATCTAGAAAATAAGGGAACAAGACAAATAAAATAGATAACAGGGATATAAATATATACATATGCGAAAACTAAACCAAACCCCAAGACCTGGTATCATAGTATAGAGCCAAACTACATACATGGAGTGCAAATAGTCCAAAACTATATATACAGATGTCTCTGAATGGTAATAGAGTACATGAAGCAAAAGATAAACTAAAGCTAAGCTCCGATCGCCAAGAGCTCACCCTCAGTCTGAAGTAGTCCCCAACAGATCTTCCAAGCACGAATCACAGCGACCTAACGGCGATAGCCCACGCTAGGATCTGCACCCAAAGATGCAGGGGGTAGGGGTGAGCACCAAATGCGAAGCATAAGGTACCCAGTAGGTATCATAGGCCGACTGGGCACATATAAGATAAAAGTGCAGTAATAGACAGAATAGAAGCAAGTAGTCACAGAAATCAACGAAAGGTACACAGGAACTAGCCTAGAGGGAAATCAATAGAACCACATATGAGGCTAGTAAGCAGAATATACACACCATAGGCACAGGTGAAAGTAAGAAATAACGCACCTGGGGTCCTTGCAACAACAGTGTATACAAAATAAGTTTACGAAATGGACGGTATACCGGTAACCTCAAGTGTAAGAAGAAGAGAGAAAGAGTAATAATAGGCATGCTCAGAGACATGAATCAAACTCAACTAGTCATACCAATCTCAAATCCAGAAACTAACAGTCTAGCAGTAACCAATCTCATACTTATCCATAATAGGGAATAATTCTACAAGTAAATAGAAAGAGTCTACCTACAGTCCCTCGGCCGCCCATACAACCGAGGAACACAAACAAGTGAAAACAAACCCTCCGGCATCCCATACTACCGGAGCGTACAATCAGCAAACAGCAAACAAGGGTGGAACCTCAAACCATGAATGATATGATGCATGAAGATCTCAAGTGCCATAGTATCTCTGTATGTACCTCCTCCGGCGCCGATCCGGCCCAGCAGGTAGGTTTCATGGAAGGACACTGCCCGTATACCTCTACTCCACCGTATACCCCTCCTCCGGCACACGCAGCCCGTAGCCCCTGGCCCGGATGGCAAGGTCCATGGAGGTCCCAGACCCCATACTAAAACTCAGTATCAGAACATGTCGCCCGGAAGCAAGTCCGGTATCAGGATGGAGACCCAGTCTCGAATATGCAATGCCCAGACCCTGTCCAGGACTAAAGTAGTATGAAAATGTCTCAAAAACCCCTCCAAGGGTGCCCGGGCGTAACCGGGTCTAAATAGTAAAAAGTCATCTCAGGTGCTCGGTCCGACCGAGGCTAAAAATCATCTCAAGTAGCAAGAAAACTCAACTAGCACTCCGGCCCTGCCGAGTCTAGCGTAGTAGTAAAACCGGTGCTTTTAAAACATAATTTTACTTTCTTTTACCCAAGAATACTCACAAGTCAATCAACCATTTCCAAATCATTTCCATCAAAAATGGGCCCCCCGGGCCTTGCAAGGTTTAGAAAATAGTGCCAGTAGGCCCGAAGCCAAAACCACAGTAAAACATGGATAAAACCTCTTTATATGCATGGAAATGGTATGATCACACACAATAGCTGCCCCGCAGCACACAATCAACCTATCGACCCTGCACAGGCCCACAGCTACTCAGCAAGCATAACCAGCCTAGAAGGATAATTCTATGCCCGGGACTCGCGGACATTCCAAAAATCCCACCTTCTATGTTCCAGAGTCAACAAGGCCTCACAGGACCACAAGGGTAAATAAAATATATCGGCAAACACTACAAGCAACGGAGGAACAAAAGTAGGCGGACATGAATAAAGCGGTCGAGGTCTGTGGTACCAACCTAATAAACCAAACCAAGGATGCCCGTTAATACAATTTTATTCTATATATGCGGAGTCTAGGGAAAATTAACCGTAACCTACCTGTCGTCCGAAGACAAGCTGCTAGAACAAAGATGTCCAAGCTCGAACCACTCCAAGAAAATTCAAAACTAAATCAGAATCGAATTTGGGATGGAATAACTTGACGTAGATAATTGATTTTCTTTCGATGACCGAATATTGCGTCAATAATTCTGTTCATACGAACTCCTCACTTAATCTCTTCAACACACAGAAGTATGTAAATGCTTCATGTGACCATGTTCAATCCTTAATTACCAAATGTGAAGTAGAATAAGTTAGGCAGCAACATATATTTAACTTAATCCTAACTAGAGGAACAATACATAGGCAGAATGTAAACATTTGGAACATTAGTGGAACGCATGGTGGCATTATGCACCATGGTGTGCACTTCCCACCACTCCACGTGGAGTTTGGTGTCCACCCTAAAGTATTTTATCCCGTTATATATATACTCGGGTATTGCATAAATTCGTGGTAAAATAAATATAATATTTTAAATATACCATAATTCATAGAAAATTATTTCGAATAAAACCTACTATATTATAATAGTAAATTTTAACATAACTAAATTTACTATCTCCGTTAAAATATTACAATGTATACAAACTTTATAAAATAAATACATATACAATTATATTGTAACAAAATCTTTTTCATAAACCTTTAAAATATTTTGAAAAGGCAATAATAATATAATTTTTACCAAATTCAATTTTTAAATAAAATATTTTTAAATACACGCACGATGCTAATACAATTCTTAAGTTTAGGCTCGTAATTCGCCAACGCACGATTTTGATACTCAATAATTCTCTCGGGATCCTCCCTTATATTTTATCACTGTTTCGGAACTGAAATGGCATTTTAAAATGTGAAATTAAGGCTTAAATCGAGTTTAACCCGACCCGGTTCGCGACCCGGTTCGCAACCCGTTTTCTGCCAGACAGTCCGCGGTAAAACAGTCATAACTCTTTACTCCGAGATCGGTTGGACGTGAGGTTTTGTGCGTTGGAAACTAGACTCGTAGACCTTCGATTTGGTATTTCGGGGGACTTCTAACTCTTTATATATTGGGAGAAAATCCCTGATACATTTGACCCAAAGTTCAGGAAATTTCTTTAAGAACTTACGATAACTTTTGTCGATTTGCTTGACTTCAAAACTTATACGTAGAAATGACCGGAAGGGTCATTACAATTCCCCCATCCTTTTACTTGTTGTTTTGAACAATTCCTCTCACCTTGAAATCAATCCATTACAATTGCTATATAGCTACCCCAAGTGCCTTGGGTAAGACCCCGACACTCATTGGGTTTATAAATTTTGTTTTGCTGCACGATCGTCATGGCCTCCTAATTGGAGAGCACGATTTGAGCGTTCATCAGGGCACACCATTCTCATTACTCTATTCTTCCAGGATCCATGAAAATATATTATGATATTAAGGAGATTTATTGGTGGCCGAGAATAAAGAGGGACATAGCAAAGTTTGTGGCACAGTGGCCAAATTGTCAACAGGTAAAGGTAGACATTAGAAGCAAAGTGGGCTAATTAAGGTGAAAGAGATTCCATTATTAAAGTTGGAGGCAACAAATATGGATTTTTGTCACAAATTTGCCTCGTTCGTGATGGAAGATTGATTCTATCTTTTTGGTTATACATAGGTTGACAAAATCAGCCTATTTCTTGCCAGTCACTGCCACATTCTTAGCTAAAGATTATGATGGGTTGTACATTAGAGAGATAGTCAGACTTGGTGCTTTCCCAGTATCAGTATTTTAGATAGAGGGCCACGGTTTACAATATTTCTAAAGATCTTTCCTGAAGGGTTTGAGGACTCAGTTTAAGATTAGTTCAACTTTTCATTCATAGACCAATGGCCATGCCAAACATATGATCTAGATGCTCAAAGATATGTTACAGGCTTACCTGTCACTTATTGAGTTTGCTTATTATAACAACTATCATTAAGGAATTGGTATGGCACTGTACTAGGCTTTTTATGGGCATAAATGCCGATCCCCTCTTAGTTAGTTTGAGGTTGGAGAGTCAGAGTTTCTTGGACCTCACGTAGTATAATAGGCTATGAAAAAGGTTAAGCTGATCAGAGAGAAATTGTTTAAAGATAAGAGCCACCAGAAATCATATTGAGATGTTAGTAAATGGGACTTAAAGTTCAGTGTTGACAATTAAGTCTTTTTGAAGGTTTTGCCAATGAAGAGCTTTATGTGATTTTGTAGGAAGAGCAAGCTAAGCCATCAATTTATCAATTCATACCATATTCTACAACGGATACACAGAGTTAATTACCAGATAGTGTTGCCTCCAGAATTAGAGACATTGCATCAGTCTTTCATATTTCTATGTTAGGAAGTGTATCAGAGATCCAACATATTTAGCACTGATAGTAGATGTTTAGATTTCAGAGGAACTATTTTATGAAGAAGTCCATGTTGCCATAGTAGGCCGCCAGATTAGAAAATTGCGGAACAAGGATATAGGTTTAGTGAAAGTATTATGGCGGAACTATAAAATTAAGGAGATGACGTGGGAAGCTAAAGAGGACATGAAATCGAGATATCCCAACTTTTTCACTTCTTCAGATTATGTTCATAA
The DNA here is from genome assembly GCA_003996215.1 of Jaltomata sinuosa. NCBI lineage: Eukaryota > Viridiplantae > Streptophyta > Magnoliopsida > Solanales > Solanaceae > Jaltomata > Jaltomata sinuosa. The sequence goes on along the minus strand of QJPP01007636.1, from coordinate 332,521 downwards.
CAGATAGATAGTAGACACACATTTGATTACTTGAGGTACATTATTGTATTATATTTTTGCTTGTGTTATTTCCTGTGATGCCACACATATTATCATTATTCGAAAATGAATGTCCCTAATGGGGGAGGATGTAACACCCGACCGTTTGAACATTGGATTAACTCATACTTTTGCAATAATACTAAGAGCTTAATATATTAGGGATGATTTTTTATGAGGTATTTTAATTTCACAATAGTTGTATGTTATGTTTTGAAGTCAAGCAAGTGACAAAATAAAAGTCATGAAAAGTTATTGTAAATTCCTTTAGGGAATACTCTGAATTTTTTTTTCAAATGTCTCAAAGCTTTTCTCCCGATCTATAAAGAGTTAGAAGGCCTCCAACCAACCAAATCAAAGTTTTACAAGTCTAGTTTCCAACACATAAAACTTTTTATTTATACAACTTCATAATAGGGAGATATTTGCATTTTCGTAAAACTGCACAAGCAGGCACGTCAAAGTGGGCCCAAGTCGGTGGAATAGATATATAATGAGATTTTAGCTTTGAAAAATCACGCTCTCTGCAAATAACTTCGTCCTAATCCTTAAGAAATAGCTGAAACTATCCCTAGACCAAAATACTCCCTAAAGTTTGCCAAATTGAGCTTAAGGGCTTCACAAAAGTTGTTCTACACGTTGAGCTCATCGTCTTGACGTAGTTTTCTTCGTGTTTTGTGTGGTCCTTTTCTTGTGGGGTGTGGACAGAAAGAGTTCCATAGGATTATTGATATTGAACAGTAGCTACGGAGTTGTATTGGTAAGGTAAGGATCCCGTACACTTATCTATTTGTTAAGATGATATTATAAGCTTCTAGTTATGAAAAGTCTTACTTGCCAATGATTTGTAGTATTTCCTTGTTGGTTTTTGCTTCATTTGTTGTTACTACAAGGAGGAAGATTGTTTAGCAGTGGAATTCAGTTCCTTTTGTAAAGTCAATGTTCCCCCTATGACCCTTCTTCATAATTACATGTTCTAGTATCATTTTTACAGCTTTCTTAGCCACAAAGTAGTGTTTTGGAAACCGTGGCTTTGGACAACCCTTTCTTCTTATTATGTTTGGTTATTGTTGTTGTGTACTGATGGTGTTAAGGAGCTAGAGGTATTGGGGAGTTTGTGCAATTCTTATCGAAGTCGCGTACGATAATTATTAGATTGAACGAAGTGAAGTATGCCTTGTTATATTGCCTCGGGAGCTCGTCGCTTTTTCAAGATGTCATAGGAATATCTTCATTGGATATAGCTGTTGTTTATCAGTCTTATTGGACTAATTTTATACTTTGGACTTGGCTGGTCACGAGTGTGAACTCATTATGGATTGACTTTGGTTCATTCTTGCAGCCTTATAGATTCTCGCACTTATTGCTTTACCTTTTGGTGGTCAAGATTCTTAGAGATATATTTCGGGCTTCAGTTAAAAGGTATGTTACGGCTTCCTTTTCATTTTCTGGCATGACCTTTAATACCAAAGCTTGTATAGAATGTGTAACGTCGTTATTCGACTACTGGCCTTATAATATTGAGTTTTACCCTACAATATGATATAACGACTATCAACAACTCTCTATTCCTTTCGTAGTGGCCTAGAAGAGTATGTTATGATATAATTAAACTCAGCTGTGATTACACGATATTATTATGTTATTTTTATTGTCTTGTTGCCGCCTATGATCTTGTTTTGGCCTCAGCAGACACTGACACTGCATGGTTTTGGAGCCTAGATTCTGGTTACTATTACTGTGCCTTCGGGCCAGGCAGACTGTACCTACGGGATTGGCAGGTTGTACCTTTGGGGCAGCAATTACATTATATTACCATGCCTTCGGTCCGGGAAGACCGTACCTATGGGATGGGCAGGTTGTACATACGGGGCAGCAGTTACATTACATTATCCCACCCGCGGGCCTGGCAGACCGTACCTATGGGATGGGCAGGCTGTACCTATGGGGCAGCAATGATATTACATTACCGCACCTTCAGGTCGGGCAGACCGTACCTACGTGATGGGCAGTCTATACCCACAGGGCAACACATATATGGTACCACAAAGCCTCAGAGTTGCAGTGATTCATGACACATGTATAGTCTGATAGTTCAGATCAGATTATCACTGGGTCAAGGTAAGGGGGTCAGTATAGGTATTTTTCGACTGTTTGTTCCTACAAGAACTTATGGAGATTGTATGTTGTTTGTACTTGTCGAGTTTATAGGGGCCAGGTAAGGTTATTGTTTGCTATGTTCTTTAGATGGTATTTTATTGCAGGAAGGTAAGTTCTTGTACTTTTGTTTTACTACTGCTCTTTTGTTCAATCCTCACACTTCAGTTTCACTTTACAATTTGCCTTACATGCTCGGTACATTATTTTTTATTGACGTCCCATTTCCTGGGGGCACTGCATTCGTGCCTGCAGGTTTTGAGTGATGACTAGACAAATCTGTCAGGTAGCATAGTCGAGCTTTCAGGGGGTTGGTGGACTCCTTTCATTTTAGGGGTCGCCAGAGTCTCACAGGTTTGCCTTTTTGCTATTTATAGTTTTTGGGTAGGTTGGGGACTTGTCCCACCAAGTATTGTATTCATAGAGGCTTGCAAACTAGTCAGTTGGGTTTCATAGCTATGATTGTGGCCATTTTGGCCTTGTATGTTTATTAGTTGTAGATTGTTAGCCAATGTAGCCTTGTTGTTGTTTGGTTGATAGTTTAGCGGCTCGTTCACCTAGTTTACGTTATGTATACATGTTTTCAATATTTATATAGAGATAACGGTGGCCTTGAAGGCCCGCATAGCATTTACCTTTCCTAGATATCATTGAGGCCTCGACGGCCCAAATAGGACTTATGTGCTACCTGCTTATTGCTTTATATAAACTGTTGGGAGTAGCTATTTTCTTTCTAGAGCTATTGACAGAGGCCTTGCTGGTTGAGGGCTAAATTTTAAGCCGAGATATACTTGTTTGTTTTCTTGATTGTGTGTGGCTGCTATGCTCCATTGGCAAATAGTTTAGCAGGGTCGGCCTTGGCTTAAGTTATGGCATTAGGTGTCAGTTAGGCCCCCCAAGTTTGGGGCGTGAGATCCAGGCCATGGCCAAAGGTCCAACTAGATAAAACTCCACGTTACGGAGCTAAAGGAATTGTTGGAATTCGATTTCGAGTATGATAGCTACGAATGTTGACTAAAGTCAATGATTTCCTATGTTTAAGCTCTAAAAACGACTAAGGCACCGAACAACCAGTCCCAGCAAGTCATAAATGACTTGGGGCCGCTACAGGAAAGCTCTAACAGTACAAAGAAAATGCAAATGCGGGAATGACTGAAAGGGTCATTATATCATCCACTACTAAAAAGCTTTCATCCTAGAAAGTCAAGAGCAAGGGAGTACCTGAAGGCTCAAACAACTACAGATATTGAGCCCGCATCTCTCTCTCGGTCTCCCAGGTAGTCTTCTTGACCGGACGATGCCTCCACTGAACCTTAACTACCAGAATCTCCCTAGATCTCAACCTCCTGACATCTTTGGCCAGAATAGCTACCGTCTCCTCAACAAAGGTCAAACTCTCATCTAACTGTACCGACTCCCACTACAACACATGAGACACATCTGGAACATACCGCCTCAACATCACTATATGGAAAACTGGGCGCATAGCTAAAAACATCAGAGGCAAAGATAACATGTAAGAAACACTACCCACCCTCTAAAGAATCTCAAATGGCCTAATATACCTGGGTCTAAGCTTTCCCCGCCTACAAAATCTCATCCCGGCCTTCATGGGAAACACCAAGTCATCGACACTAAACTCTAATGCACGAAGTCTACAATCTGTGTAGCTCTTTTGCCTACTCTGTTCTACCCGAAGTCTATCCTAAATCACTCAAAATTGGTCTAAGGAATCACGAAGCAAGTATGAACTCTGTGGCCTAGACTTTAACCCATCGAACCAACCCACTGGCGATCTGCAATGCATACCATACAATGCTTCAAATGATGCCATATCAATGCTCGAATGATAACTATTATTATAAGTAAACTCTATTAATGGCATATATTGATCCCATGAAACTCTAAAGTAAAGAACACAGGCTCGCAACATGTTCTCCAGCACCTGGATAGTCCTCTCAGACTAGCTATCTGTCTGAGGGTGAAATGCGATACTAAGCTGAACCTATGTACCCATGTATCGTTGAATAGTCCTCTAAAACTGAGATGTGAACTGAGTGCCGCGATCTAAAATGATAGAAGGTGGGACACCATGCAACCGAACAATCGTACAAAGGTAAATCTGAGCCAACCTCTCTGCACTGTAAGTAGAACGAACATGTAGGAACTGCGCTGACTTAGTCAGCCTATCAATGATCACCCAAATAGAGTCAAACCCTCGAGAAGTACATGGTAACCGAGTTATGAAGTCCATAATAATCCCTTCCCACTTTTACTTAGGAATGGGAAGTCGCCGCATCAATCCACCTGGTCTCATGTGCTCAAACTTCACCTGCAGACACTTCAAGAACCAAAATACAAACTCCGCTATGTCCCACATCATACCACTCCACCAGTAAAGCTACCTCAAATCTCTATACATCTTAGTTGCTCTAGTATGGATGGAATATCTAGTATAACGTGCCTCACATATTATTAATTGAATTAAATCCCCAACTCTCGGAACAAAAAGATGACTATCAAACCTTAGAACACCATTAGAATCTAAAGTAGCCCTGCTTGCCTAACCTCTAACCACCTGATCACGAATGTCACATAGCCGCTGATCCTCAAACTGACGACTCTGTATTTTATCAACCAAAGTAGAACAGACCTCAACACTGGGAAGGACTCTGTTAGAATCAGAAAATTCAAGCCTAACCAAATGGTTAGCAAAGGATTGGATGTCCAAGGCCAATGGCAACTCTGAAACTGAAAGTGAAGCTAGGACACCCTTACTCACTGTCTTCCAACTCAAGGCATCCACTACAATGTTTTCCTTGCCCAAATGATACAGAATAGGGAAGTCATAGTCCTTCAGTAACTCAATCTATCTCCACTACCTAGAGTTCAACTCTCGCTGACTCGTGATGTACTGAAGACTATGATGATCAGTGAAGATCTTGCAGTGAACCCCATATAAGTAGTGCCTCCAAATCATGAGTGCGAAAACTACCACCGCCCACTCCAAGTCATGAGTGGGGTAGTTACACTCGTGAACCTTTAGTTGTCTCGATGCATAAACTATCACACGACCCTGATGCATCAACACACAACAAAAACCAACCCCTGAAGCATCACAATACACTTAGAAGCCCTGACACTCTACTGGCAATGTCAACACTGAAACTTAAGTCAATAAGGCCTTAAGCCTAAAAAAACTATCCTCGTACTGATCCGAGCACTAAAATGGGACATCCTTCCTTGTCAGCCTAGTCAAAGGTACTGTTATGTAAGCAAACCCCTCGACGAACCATCTATAGTACCCTGCCAACCCAATAAAGCAGCAAATCTCAGTAGGAGTAGTAGGTCTCGGCCAATCATGAACTGCTGATATCTTCCATGGGTCCATTCTAATCCCATCCTTAGACACCACGTGTCGTAAGAATGCTATTGACTCAAGTCAAAACTCGCACTTTGAGAACTTGGCATAAAGTCGATGATCTCTTAAAGTCTAAAGTACAATCCTCAAGTATTGTTCATGCTCATCTCAATTTTGCGAGTATATCAGTATTTCATTGATGAAAACTATCACAAATGAGTTCAAATATGGGTTGAGGACCTTGCGCATCAAGTCCATGAAATTTGCGAGGGCATTAGTTAACCCAAAATACATCACCAGGAACTCATAGTGGCCATAACATGTCCTGAATGCTGTCTTAGGGATGTCCTCTACGCTAATTCTCAACTGGTGGTAGCCTTACCTCAAATCTATCTTTGAAAACACGGCTAAACTTTAAAGCTGATCAAATAAGTCATCTATACGCGACATCGGATACCTATTCTTCATATTCACCTTACTCAGCTGCCGATGATCAATACACATCCGTGTAGACCTATCTTTCTTCTTTATAAATAGAACTGGAGCACCCCAAGGAGACACACTCGATCTAATAAAACCCTTAGCTAACAAGTCCTGTAGCTGATCCTTAAGCTCTCTCAACTCCGCTGGAGCCATACTATAAGGAGTAATATAAATAGGCCTGGTGCCCGACTCTAACTCAGTAGAGAAGTCAATATCTCTCTCAGGTGAAAGTCTTGGCAGGTCGGTCGGAAACACGTCTAGAAAATCTCTAACCATAGGAACTGACTCAGGAGAAGAAGTGTCAGGGCTAGCATCTTGGACATATGTTATATAAGCCAAACACCCACGAGAAATCAACTTCCTAGCACGAATGCAAGAAATGATCCCAGACAGTGTATGGCTAACAGAACCCTGCCATATAATCGGTGATACACTAGGCACGGTTATGGTAATGGTCTTGGCATAACAATCCAAAACTGCTTGGTGAGGGGATAACCAGTCTATGCCTATAATCATATCAAAATCTAACATGTCTAAAATCATCAAGTCACCCAAAGTCTCCAAATTATGAATAGAAATCGTACAAGATCTCACAACATGATACACTACTAAAGAATCGCCTACTAGGGTTGAAACAGATACAAGGACAGATAAGGACTCACTAGCCAACCCCAAACAAGGAACAAAGTAGGCAGATACATACGAGTAAGTAGATCCAGGATCAAACAAAGCTAAAGCTGATTGGAGGCATACAGAAATCATACATGTGATCACCATATCTGAGGACTCTACCTCTGATCTACCAGGGACTTCATAAAACTGACATCGATCTCCACCTAAACAACCACCATTCCTACCACCTTTCCTACCATGCTGGGAACCACCTCGACCTTGAACACCACCATCCCTAGCTGGTGATTGTACTGCTCTGATAGGCTGAGCTGGTAGAGCGACTGGCTGAACTTTACCCCATTAGGGGCAATATTTGTCATAGTGACTAAGTACACCGCACTGATAGCAAGGCCCTGATGGCCTTCCCTGCTGCTATGAACTAGCTTTACTAGTGTGGCCACCACGGCCTGATGCCCTAGAAAATGTACCCCTTGAAGTTTGACCATGGTAACCCTATTGACTACTCTGACCCTGCTCAAACTGAGACCCACCGGAAGTCTAAAGTGAAACCTAAACTAGTCAGCTAGATTGACCCTAATATTATTGTGGCTGATAACCTCGACCCCACTGGCCTGAACTTCTACCACTGTGACGGCAACCACTATAGCTACCCTAATGTTGTGCCCTCTTATCTCTGGACCTCAAATCATGAAGGTGCAAATCCTCCATAGTATGAAAAATGATCTGCTATGGCCTGGAAGGATTTCTCGCTGGGTATAAGTACCTTAGTTATCTGTATAAATTCTAATCTCAATCCCCAAACAAATCTACACACTCTGTTTGTCTTAGTAGGAATAATCATGGCCCCAAATGGTGCAAGCTAGTGAAAGCGAGTCTCGTACTCAGATACAGTCATAGATCCCTACATAAGTCTAGTGAACTGCTCTCTATGATGCTCTCTATTGCTCTATGGCAAGAACTTGGCCATAAAGGCCTCATAAAATTGTCCAAGATAACGGAGGAGATGAAGATGGTTTGTAAGATACCTAGGCCCTCCACCATAACTTAGTTGGGCCCTCCAGTTGATAAGTATTATAAACAACTCCATGAGTTTCCAGTAATCCCAAATGATGTAGCATCTCCTCACAAGTAGTAATAAAATCATGCAGATCCTAACCAGGAGTACAAGAAAACCTAGGCGGTGCCAATCTCAGAAATATGCCCAGAGCCTTCTGCTTCGTCTCTATCATAACTGGGCAAGGAGCAAAAGGTTGTGCAACAGAAGGTACCAGAAGAACCTCAACATGGGGAGCCATAGTAGCAGGCTGCGCTCCTACACTTTTAACACCCAGGGCTTTCCCTTTGGCGAATATTTGTGCTACCTCAGAAGACTGACCCTTAATCATACCTAAAAATGGAAGAAGTAAAACCCAAATATCTGAGGAAAGATCTGGGGCTAAAGTTGGTACAGAAGATGGTGCTGGCACTCATAGTACATGGGTTGTCCCCCGGTCCACAAGTTGCTGCTCTGGGGCTAACTCGGGCTCAAACTCAATCTATGGAGCTCTAACTGGTGTCGTTGCTCGAGCATATCCCCGACCTCTACCTATAAGACAATCTCAGCCCCTAGATGGGGTCGGGTGTGCTGGGGTCAAAGGCTTGCCCTAGCTCGCTGCCAACGACCTCGTACGAGCCATCTACAAAAGAGTAAAATAGAACAAGTGAGTTGCTAGGAATCCATCTAGGATAAGATGCACAGTATAGAGGCAAGAAAAGAGTCGTGTTTCCTAAGATGCCACTGTAGCCTCCCGAAGATTGAGTATGAATGTCTCCGCCCCGATCTGCAGGACGCTACAATACATTGGCTCCTACATCAATGACAGCAGTGAACCTGGGCTCTGATACCAAGCTATCATGACCCGATTTATCAGGTCATGATGGCACCTACAACCCCCCTATAGGCATACAAATTCCCATATCTCAGAACAATTAGTAATGGGCTACTATATAACAAGCATACAGAAGAATGATATATAAGCAGAAGCAAGAGATAAAACAAGAGCATAAAGCAACTAGAATATATATATATATATATATATATATATAATAAAACTAAGCTATCACACGACATGGTATCACAGTATAAGAGCCACATCTACATAAATAGAGTACAAGGGTCCAAAAGGATATATATATATATGTCTCTGAATGATAAAAGAGTATATAATACAAAATAGGAGATAAAAGCTAATCTCTGGTCGCCAGAAGCTCACCCTCAGTCTCGAGTAATCCAAAAGTGCTCCACACGAGTCTCCATAAGTTAAAAGCAATGGCCCATACTAGGATCAACAACAGGAAGATGCAGAGTGTAGTATGAGAACAAATTGCTAAGCAACGGGTACCCAGTAGGCGTCATAGGCTGACTGAGCGCATATAAGATATAAAAGTAATAAATAGCAGAAAGTAATAAGGTAGTCATAGAAGCAAAATGAATAACTACACGGAAGCTATCACAAATAGAATACAAGGAGAAAATAATCATGCTCAGCTAGCTACAAGAGATATATATAACACATAACACAAGATAAAGAAAGAAGAACGCACCTGGATCCTTGCAATAATAATATATATAAAGGGAGTTTTAAGAAATAGGCAGTATACTGGTAAACTCAAGTAAAAAGGGAAGGAATGAAAGCAAATAACATAATCATGCTTGGAACAATAATACCAACCAATACATGCTAATAACACAAATCTCAAATACGAATAATCAAATAAGAATCCATATGTAACCATAACGAGAACCAGTACTACGATATGATAACAATAATAAATTTACCTACAGCCCCAATGGGTGCCCATACACCCGAGGAACACATACAAGTGAAAACAAACCCTCCGGAATCTCATACTACCAGAGCATACACTCAGCAAACAACAAACAAGGGAGGAATCATACACAAATGAATGATATGATGCAATAATGTGAAACCATGTGTAACCATAATATCGTATGTACCTCCTCCGACGCCAATAGGCCTAGTAGGTATGATCCATGGAAGGACGCACCCATATACCTCAACTACACCGTATACCCCTCCTCCAACAGACTTAACACGTTTCCCTTGGTCTGGATCGGCAAGGTCCATGGAGGTCCTCGATAAGATACTAAATCTCAGAATCTCAAAATATGCCATATAACTTCCCAGAGTGTATCGGGGTCTAAACCATTAACTGTGATCTCGAAATGAGTGTCTGGTGCCTCATCGGGTCTAAATCAGTAAGACATGACTTAAAACCCCCAATAAGGGTGCCCAGAATATATTTGGGTCTAAAACATTAGTATAACCAGTATATCGCTCGGCTCGCCCTAGTCTACTATTGTCTCAAATATGAAGTAAAACATGTCTAGAACTATGGCGCAGCCGAGTCTAGTATAAGTATGAAAATGATGATAAAATAAGTATTTAGTCTCTCTTACCCCAAGAAGATCCATGAAAATCAGTTCCAACCCTTTTTGTAACCATTTTTACCAAAAACGGGATCTCTGGGCCATGCAAGGTTTAGAAAATAGTTTATACTAGGCCCGTAGCCAAAATGATAGTAACACATGCAGAAAATCCCTTTATATGCATGATAATGGTATGCCAAACACAACAATAGCCCAATAACTCACAATCAACCTATCGGCCCTGCACATGATCCAATCTCTCTACAACATAGATAACAACCTATATAATCATAATTATGATGTCTAGGACTCACGAACATTCCCAAATAACCCACCATGTATAGTCCAAAGTTAAATACAAGGCCACACAAGACCACAAGGGTTTCACTAATAACTACAATGAATTCTTCAATGATACGAGTGGAACAAGGCGGACAAAAATTAAGCGAACAAGGTCTGGAGTACCAAGCTAATAAAACCCAACCCAAGGATGCTAATTATTACAATTATAGCCTTTATATGCAAATTCTAATATGAAGAAGACCATAACCTACCTGTCGTCCAATGACAAGATGCTAGAACAATGATGTCCAAGCCCAAACTGCTCCGAGAAGCTCTGAACAACAGTTAAACTATCATAAACATAATCTATGCATTAAAATGAAGCTTATGATATTCATATAGCTAAAAGTTTAGCCGGGTCAAAATTCAAGCCTGTGGGCCTCATTACCTGAAACCAAAAATGAAAAAGTGCATGATGACCCCAACACTCCCATGAGTGCATTCTCCAAAAATGAGCAGAATTAGCCAACAACAAGGGCGCAAAATAGCCCACCAAACTAAAAAATTCAAGAGGGAAATTAAAGAATAAAATAATTGAATAAAAGAAAGAATTCACCTACCACAAGGAGAGGTAGAAAGCCTACAGGATGAAATCCATGCAACCAAGAACATGCGGCCCCTAATTCAAGGACTACAACCCACCAAGAACCCCAAGCTTAAGAAAAAGCATTTGGAGAAGAAGAGGACTTACTAAAACAAAGGGGGAAGCAAAATTAACTGCCAATTGGTGAATCCCCAAATCCAAGAACTAATTAGCAACCAAATTTAGGAGAGGGAAATGACTTCAGAGTGAGAGAACAAGGTGAATTGGCTAAAAATTAAGGGAAGAGGCAATATATAGGCCTGGTTGTAGGCTAGCACCATTGGCGTTGGCCAGGCGCTGAAGGCAGGCAGGCGAGCGCACGCGATCGCACTAAATGAGTGTTGTTGGCATCGAAGGCAAGCGCAGTGCCCAACACTATCGGTACTAGAAGGGCGCCATTAGCATTGAAGGCAAGCGGCAGGCTAGCGTGATTATGCGGCCTTGGTGCCAGTGGCGCTGAAGGCATGCCTGCTGTAGAAAAACCTGCTAAGATAAAAACTTTCATGGGATGTTCTAGGCATAATCGGAACCCGATACGCCAAACCAAGCATACGACTAGAGTGGAATTGAAGTTCCAGACTAACCTGAATTGACAAAACTTCAATACGAGGTCATTTTGGAAGAATGTTGACCAAGTCAACACTAGATAAAACAAACCAAACACCCAAAATGAACCCAGCTCACCCGGTACCTAAACTAACCACCAACCTACCCCAAAATTGACATTCCAGAGCTAATGGAATCATCGGATTATGAATATGATGCTTCGATCATCAAAAGTTGACCAAAGTCATACTTCTAACTCCAACTGGCCTGAAAACATAAAATGCAACACAAAATGACATCAAAAGTTCCCAGGCCCTGACTAAAGGTCTAACTAGACCAAACTCTATGTTCTGGACCTAACGGAACTGTCAGTATTTTATTTCAAGCTTGCTAGTTAAAAATGTTGACTAAAGACAATGATTTCCTAAGTTTAAGCTCTAAAACAGAGAAACAACTATAAAAACCAAATGAACGACCAGCGCATCAAACCACCAGTCCCAGCAAGTCATAAATTACTTGGGGCCGCTATAAAAAAGATCTAACTGTACAAAGAAAATGCAAATGCGGGAATGACTGGAAGGGTCATTACACCTCAAGGTAAGATTTAGACGCAGAGAAAAAATAAGATCAGTAATTGGTCAAATTGTTATTGGTAAGGCATCCAATAAAACCACTCTTAATATTTGTATTTGTTTAAATTTCGTTTATTTATTTTCTTTTCCTTAATGTCACAGCTAACACAGGAGAAGGTGAATGATATTATTTGAGATTATTATTGAATCATGTACCAGGACCAACTTCGTTTGAATTCTTGCTGACTATTAATGGAAGGATGTGTTGAACATTTAGAGAAGACGCAAAAGAAATAGGCTTATTAGAATCAGATAACAACATTTTTGAATGTGTACATGAAGTGGTCATCATTAAAATGCCATCGGCTTTGAAAAATTTATTTACAACAAATTTGGTTCATTGTAATCTGATAATTTTAGAAAGCTCTGGGATACATATTATGATGACACATCAGATGATTTCAAGAAAATACATGGTACTTCTCCTACTACTCAACTTCAAAGCACACTAAAAAATATAAATCATTTCTTAAAGAGCATAGGTAAGAGAATTTAAAATTATGACACACCTAAACTTGAGAAGAGGTTGGATGATGGAATTTGATCACAATGCAGATAATAATGGAAGAGAAGTCTATAAAAGTACATTCAAAATATTTGGATGCATAACAAAGTTAAATATTGAAGAAGAGCAAGCATCCAAGACTATATTAGATAGGGTCGAGTCTGACCAATCGAGATTATTCTTTGTTGATAATCCTGGAGGAAGAAAAAAAATATTCCTATACTGTAATTACTTGAAAATATCATGTCTAGAGGTATGATAGCAATAGCAACAATAATAAGTGGTATAGCAGTAGCTCTTTTATCAGGAAGTCATATGACTCATTCCATATTTGACATACCACTTCAAACAAATGATACGACATTCAACATATGTCAAAGCAAAGTGGTGGGACTAAATTGATGTAATGACCCTTCCGGTCATTCATGCAGCAAAGTGGTAGAACTAAATTGATGTAATGACCCTTTTTGTCATTCATGCATTTTTGCCTTCTTTGTACTATTAGAGCTTTCCTATAGCAGTCCAAAGTCATTTATGGCTTGCTGGGACTAGTAGTTCAGTGTCAGGGCTATTTGTTTGGTCTTTATGTCCCTTTCCCTATTTTAGAGCTTTAACTTATGAAATCATTAACTTTAGTCAACATTCTTAGCAATTGTACTCAGAATCAAATTTTATAGTTCTGTTAGCTTTGAAGCATGGATTTTGGTCTATATGGACCTTTGGTCCGGATTCAGTAGATTTCAGTTTGAAATTATCTCTATTTTTGTGTTTCAGGCCAGTTGGGTTGAGAAGGTTGACTTTGTCAACATTTGGAGAAGATGGCCTCCGATGGAAATTCTATTAGCGTTGTTAGCTTTGTAAGTTCAATTTTGGGCTAGAGGGACCATTGGTTTGGGTCCCAAGGCTTCCGAACTCGATTTTGGCCCTTAGGTTCCATTGTAGAAAAGTTGGCCTAAAGTTGGTTTTTAGGCGCGGGGCCCACTTTTTGTTAAATCGACCTATGATGGGTTTTTCATTAATTCCATTGAGGTCTAAATGCTATTTTTAGTCAAATAGATCATCTCGTTTGTGTTCATAGGACCCCGGATACATTCTCGAGAGTCCATCCGAGTTATTTCTTCTGATGCCTTATTGGTTGTTACTGGTGGCTGTTGCAGCAGCAGCATGGTTGTCTCCCACTCATGGGCTTGGCCGCATGATCACTGAGGCATCATCCTGCTGCCCCCTTCCTTGGCCTTCACCTACATATTTCCTGGGCTGCATGCGCATGGGCCACACTCGCAGTAGTCAGCGTACGTATGTGCTAGGCAGTACAAGGCCTGGCCAGTGCCTGGCCTACGTGTGCGCCTGCGCCCAGCCATGCGTGCATGGGAAACACGAGAAGTGGCCATCATGCATGCATACTGGGCAATGCCTGGCCTGGCTAGCGCCTGACCTACACGTGTGCCTGCGCCCGACCACTTGGGCATGGGCCGCGTGCGCCTGGGAAAGCACCTGGCAGCCTATTTAGGCCATCTTCTTTCATTTTTGTTTCAAACACCCAAAATTATTTTTCCTCCATTCTTTTAAGCTTCAAGCTTCCAAATTCTTGTGGACTGATTCCAGATTATTGGGGTGGTTAATTCTTGGTTTGTGATCAATTTCGCGACTTCTATTGGGGTTTTAATTTGCGTAAATTCCCCAATTTAATGCTAGTTGATTCTTGAAGGTTGGGGACTATTTTGGACCCCTTTCTCTCCTTGTTTTCTGCTCATTTTTGGAGCATGCATTCCTGGCGAGGTTGGGAACCTCGTGGAAAATCTTGTTTTTGGTTTAAGGTTACCAGGGCCACAGCCTCGCTTTTGACCTAGATTTTGACTCAGTAAACTTTTAGCATTATGGGTACCATTAGCTTCATATTAACGCATAGAATATGTTGTTTAAAGTTTGTTTGCAATTCGGTGCTTCTCAGAGTAGTTTGAGCTTGGCTGAAGTCGTTCCAGTAGCTAGTCATTAGACGACAGGTAGGCTACGATCTTCCCTACCTTAGAATTTACGTATATAGGATGTAACTGTATTAATTAGCATCCTTAGATTGGTTATTTTAGGTTGGCACCCCACACTTTGTCCGTCTCTTATGTCCGTATTATTTCTTACGGTTGTTGTAGTATTTGATCTAGCTTTGTAATATTACCCTTGTGGCCCCCGTATGGCCTTGTATATGCCTTTGAACCATAGATGGTGGGATATTTGGGAATGTTTGCGAGTCCCAGACATTCATGAAACCTTGCTAGTTGATTCTTGAAGGTTGGGGACTATTTTGGACCCATTTCTCTCCTTGTTTTCTGCTTATTTTTGGAGCATGCATTCCTGGTGAGGTTGGGAACCTCGTGGAAAATCTTGTTTTTGGTTTAAGGTTACCAGGCCCACAGCCTCGCTTTTGACCTAGATTTTGACTCAGTAAACTTTTAGCATTATGGGTACCATTAGCTTCATATTAACGCATAGAATATGTTGTTTAAAGTTTGTTCGCAATTCGGTGCTTCTCAGAGTAGTTTGAGCTTGGCTGAAGTCGTTCCAGTAGCTAGTCATTAGACGACAGGTAGGCTACGATCTTCCCTACCTTAGAATTTACGTATATAGGATGTAATTGTATTAATTAGCATCCTTAGATTGGTTATTTTAGGTTGGCACCCCACACTTTGTCCGTCTCTTATGTCCGTATTATTTCTTACGGTTGTTGTAGTATTTGATCTAGCTTTGTAATATTACCCTTGTTGCCCCCGTATGGCCTTGTATATGCCTTTGAACCATAGATGGTGGGATATTTGGGAATGTTTGCGAGTCCCAGACATCAAGTTGTGATTTTACGCTTGATATTCTATGTTGTAGAGCTGATTAAGCTTGTGCAGGGCCGATAGGTTGATTGTGAGCCATTTGGCTATTGTTTGTTTGCGATCATATAATTCATGCAAAGGATTTTCTGCATGTTTTACTACTACTTTGGTTGAGGTCCTACTATAACCAATTTTTGAAACTCTACATGGCCCAAGGGCCTGTTTTCATTATAAATGATTATAAAAGGGATTTAGAATTGATTTTATGGATCTTCTTGGAGTAAAAGAGTTAAAATGATGATTTTTCACTAATGTTCACACTTATACTAAACTCAGTTAAGCCATAGTGCTAGATATGTTTTACTACTAATTCGAGATGATACTAGACTCAGTCGACCCAAGCACTAGACTTGTTTTACTTCGGATATAGACCTGGTTATGCCTGGGCACCCTAATTGGGGTTTTTGAGAGTTGATTCTTTGATTTGGACCCGGATACACTCCGAGCACTTATTCTGAGATTCTAATCACTGGTTTAGACCTAGATACACTATGGGCAGTTATCTTTTGATATTTTGCATTTTAGTATGTGGTCATGGACCTCCATGGGCCCTGTCGATCTGGACTCGGGGCTATATGCTGCGAGTGCCGGAGAAGGGGTATATGATGAAGTTGAGGTATTATGGGTGTATCCTTCTACGAATACCTGCGGGTCTTATAAGTGCCGGTTGAGGTACATACAGGGTTACAATCACACTGGTTTCTTTATATCACATCATATCAAATATATTGTATTTGGATCCACCCTTGTTTGTTGTTTGCTCAGTGTATGCTCCGGTAGTATAGGATGCTGGAGGGTTTGTTTTCACTTGTATATGTTCCTTAGGTGTATGGGCACCCATTGGGACTGTAGGTAGATTATATTACTACTATCCTATTGTATACTTGTTAGAGGCTTTATAGTATTAATGGATTAGTGGATTATATCTTGTTGTGGTTCTGGTTATATGGACTTAATCATTGATGGGTTAGCAGGTTCTATCTCATTGTGGCACTGATTAGTGGCCATCTGGTTAACTATGGTATAACTATGGTGGTATTATTAGCATGATTTCCTTAATAGTATTGTTTTAAGCATGATCATGTTTACTTATTTTTCCTTCCTACCCTTTTTACTTAAGGTTACCGGTATTCTGCCATCCTTCTTAAACTCTCTCTTATATATTGTTGTTTTAAGGATCCAGGTGCGTTCTCTTTTCCCTCACCTATTTTTGTGATATATATCTTTTGTGGCTAGCATAGCATGCTTGTATTCCCTTTGTTTTCTACCTGTGCTAGTTTCCATATGCTTTCTCTGTTGTTTCTTTGCCTGCTTTCTTGATTATCTGTGATTCACTACTTTTATTTCTTATATGCACTCAGTCGGTCTATGATGCCTACTGGGTACCCGTTGCTTTGCAATTGGTGCTCATACTACACTTCTGCATCTTTCTGGTGCAGATCCTAGTGTGAGTTTTCGCTGTTAATTGCGTGGATTCTCATTCAGCTTTTGGATATTTGAGACTAGGGTAAGCTCCTGACGGCCGGGGCTTGACCACATCTCATCTTTTGGTACTGCTACTCTTGTTTATTCGGAGACAGTTGTATATTTTATTTTGTTATCTCTAGTACCTTGTATTCTATTAGAGGCTCATGTACTATAAATACCAGGTCGTAGGTTGGTGTAGTTTCCTTATATATATATATATATATATATTAGGTTGTTTTCTTTCTGCGTTGTTTTATTATTTCTGCTTCCACTTATTTCTACTTTTTGTACGTGTTGGTTAGGATAGTAGCCTATTACTAACCATTCCATGCTACATGGATTGGTCGCCTACTGGGGGTTATAGGTGCCATCAGGACCTGAGAAATTGGGTCGTGACAACTTGGTATCAGAGCTCTAGGTTCATCAGTGTCATTGGTACAAGAGCAAGTGTCTAAGTTGAGTCTCGCAGATCGGTACAATGATGTTTGTATCCTATCTGCAGGAGGCTACATGGCATTATTAGGAAAAGTTCCCTATTCTTGGATCCTTATTGTGCATTCTTGAGTCTATCTACTTCTAAACTTTGTTGTTCCATTTCTTCTCAGATGCCTAGGATGAGTCTAGTAGTGGGTAATGTTGAGGCTTCTATGCCTGTTGCTTTAACGCTTCTTCCAGCACTAGGAGTTCAGAGTAAGAGCATACTGCATCAATTGGAGGGGGTTTGGGGCTAGCCCAACCTCTGAGGGGATTTATGGATACCCTAGTTCTTCAGGACACCGTGATTAGGACACCGAGTCTTCTAAAGGGTGTATCAGCACCACAAGTTGGGGAAGTACCCTGGTCTTTGAGTGGTGCTATAGTTAGGTTTGAGGTTCCAGGTCTTCAGCAGGGTTGTATGTCGGTATTTGAGTACGAGGCAAGGTTTCACAAGGTGATTAGGTGCACTGCTATGATTATGCCTATAGAGTTTGAGAGATTTCAAGGTTTTTTTTAGAGGATTGATCTCACCGCTCTGTTTGGAAATAGAGCACTTGGTGAGATTTGGGAATACCTTTCTTCAGGTGTTTGATCATGTTTGGGCTATAGAGGGGTTATGTCATGAGGCTTATGGAGGTAGTGTTAAGAAGCATTGTTGTTAGGATAGTTTCCATGGATCTTGGACTTGAGGTAGGGGATTCTCGGGTAGGGATCAGTTTCATTACTTCGTGTCTAGCAGGCCAATTTTAGTGGCTCCACAGGTTTCAGAGGGTGGTTGTAAAGAGCATATTGAGCAGAGCTAACATAGTTTAGGTTAGGTTCTTTGAGATTTGCATTTAGGGTGCGTAGTCCATGGTGGCCAGTCAGGCTCAGTGAGATCTTCCCATCTGACTTCATCTGGTAGATGTTGTTTTCAGTGTGATGAGTGTGGAAACTTTGCTAGGGATTGCCCCATGATCACACCATCCAGTCAGCAGGGTCAGCAGGTTTTACCTTCCAGGACTTCAGTGCCACCGATGAGAGGTATTGTGCAGGGTAGTAGGGGTGGTCCCCAGGCAGTCAGAGGTGTTGTGTAGGGTTGTAGGGGTGGTCCCCATATGGTTGGAGGTGGATTTCATCCAGGTGGTTCAGGTATCCGTCTAGAGTCAACAGGTATCGTGTGTCAGGTAGGGCTTCATTGGGTTGTTATGATTGTAGAGTGATTAGTCACTTTTCTAGAGATTGCCCTAGCAAGGGATGAACGAGCGTTCAACATCGACTACTCAGTCCAGTGATAGACATCGACAGTCTGATGCCTTTCTTAGTAGGAAAAAGGTGGAGGTTCTAGATATTGTTGCTATAGGTACGGTTGTTGTTACCATAAGCTAGTGCTGGCATTATTTGCCTTGTGGATCTACCCTTTTTCTTTCGTGTATTTATATATTTGCTTACCTATTTATTGTATGGTTGTATTACTATTTGAGTTTGTAGTGTTTATGCATATGTTTAATTGGTTGGTTGATTCCTTTAGTAGTGGATGAGGTGTGTTGTCTTTGAGAGGTGACTACTCGAGGTTTTGACTCATGGGTAGGCCTCATTAGCCTTATTTTTGGCTCTCGTTGTGGATTTAGTTTTTGTTTAAGTATGTTAATTTCTAGCAGTCTTGGGTGGTTGTTGCCTAGGCTTTTATCTAGCGTTGCTAGAAATCTTTCTATTGGTGTGGTGTGGTACCAGTGGTTATGTACCTAGGGAAGTTGTTTTGTCTAAAGGGAATGGTGTTGGGCATGCAGTAGGTATTGGATGGTTTTTCTTTTCTCGGGAGGTTAGAGTCGACCTTCATTAATTGTTTAGTTTAGGAAGTTGGCAGGTGTATTTGGTTGTCTCCATTGTTTTCCCTAGTTCTAGTTGGGTTGAGTTTTGACCGTAGCATTGTGGTTCAGTTGGGAATTCAGCCATTCTTTTCCTGCCTTATTAAGTGTCGCCAGTAAAAGGATGTTAGAGCTAAGGGAACAACTCCAGGATCTTTTGAGAAAGAGTTTGTCAGGTTCAAGGTATCTTTGGAAAGGGTTTCGTTTGGTTTGAAAAATGAGGGAGATGACTCCTTGTATGTATGTATGGGTTACTAGTAGTTGACTGAGGGTATTCTTGGGTTTGTGTGTTGATAACTTGAGTTGACCGACTACAAAATGCAGTGGCATTTTCCTATGATGAATTCGAGGTCAGGATTCCTTCTGGTAGAATCGAGGTGGTAGGCTTTTCTAGTACTACCTTTGAGGGCTTGTTGCATCAGCTGTGATTTCATTATTATATTATTTTAATGACCCTAGGCTTAATAGCATCTATGGATTGGGCAAATTATATATTCAAATCCTAGTTGGCTCCAATTTCTATAATGTTCATCAGCAGCAGAAGAGTCTTATCAGGGGTTCGATAGAGGCATTGATTGGTAATTAGAGTTGGATTTCAGAATCATGGGCTAGCATATTACTTCAGCTGGTTCGTGAAAGGTTCATTTTGGTTGTGGCGTCTTTGAGTCAAAAGGCAGTGAGTACAGAGAGCTTAGCTTCTCTATTTCAGTTTAGGAGCGACCGTTTGCCTTGCACATCCAGTCCTTGGCTAACCATTTAATAGGCTGGACTTGTTTGATCCCAGCAGAATTTTTGCCAGAGTTCAGGTCCATTCTACCTTTGTTGGTTCGAGGCTCAGCAGTTGTATATTTTATGTGATCAGGTTACTCGGGTTGAGGCTAGCTGGGCTACTTTTAATTCTAATGGTACTTTGAGATCGATGGTTGCCTTGGTGTTCCGAGAGTTAGAGGCTTGATTTGGTTGATTCTTCGAGAATTTATCTGTTGTATAGGATTCTAGCATTGGTTAGGCTCTACTAGTGTAGGCCAGGAGTTATTTTATGTTGAATACTTTCAAAGTTAGTGGTTTGTGTACCGGTACAGTAGAGCGGGTATTTTGAACCAGAGGGTGAGTTGTAAGATTATGAAGTTTTCAATAGCTAGGTGGCAACATTGGACTTCAGTCATCCTTTCCTTTGCTTACAGGGTTGTTTGACTTGATATTCGCGGCATAGTGGACTTTTTTCTGAGGTGAGGCTAGTAAAGGTGATCTTAAATCTGAATGGTGTTTGAGTATTTGGAGCAACGATGGTATTTCTAGAGTTTGGAGCTTAGTTAATGGCTACGGACTTCGTGGTAGACTTACCACACTCCTTGCAAAGATTTGGCTTTGTTTGGGTTTTCTTGGGCAGGTTGCCCTAGTTTATTCACTTTCAACCAATTCAGACTTAGAATTATTCAGCGAGGTTCGTTTCGTTCTACAATTGGAAGGTTCTCCGTTGACACAGGGTGTTCATCCATGTCATTCCTGACCCTGGTATGCTGGTTTCTATTAGGCTCCAATGGTTGGTTTAGTTGGGTTTAGGTATCGAGATTGATCTTAGCAAAGGTATCCATCCATTCATTTATGGTCAGTCGGGGCAGGTTACTCCAGCTTTCGAGGATTTCCTAGTGGTTGGTATTTTGGGTATTAGAGGCTAGTAGACTAGATCTTGGCTTGGATAGAGTTGAGTCTGAAAGTGACATCATTCGAGGTTGAGTATAGCGGGAACTATGGATCTCCAGTGGGTTAGTTGATGTTTTAAGGGTGGCTCGAGTGTTTGACTTATGTGAAGCTTCATGGTTATGGTTCAAAGGATTCAGGTTAGATAGAAGGGTTTTGCGGGTCAATGGATTCATGAGGTAGAGGTTTGGTTGGTGGTTTTCTAGGTGGACCTAGTTGTGGTATCAATATTTCGAGTTATGTGTGTTGATTGCCTTGGTTCTCTTGGTTTCGATGTAGTGACGATGCATCCTAGTTGAGTTCTTCAGGTTTGGTTCGGTTGATACACCTTTTGAGTTTTGGAGATAGAAGTTGGAGTCTAGCATGGCTAGTAAGGAGTTAAGGATTGGTAGCTTTTCTATGGTTTAGCTCCGTTGGGCGCCATTCGGTCGGGGAGGCCACCCAGGAGATCGAGAGAGTGGTGCGGGCTTGGTATCCGCAGTTGTTGAGTCTCTGGTGTTTCCTTTTCTTGACTTTTATGGATGAAAGTACTTTTTAGTAGTGGATGATGTAATGACCCTTCCAGTCTTTCACACGTTTTCACCTTCTTTGTACTGTTAGAGCACTCTTGTAGCGGCCCCAACTCATTTATGTCTTGCTGGGATCGGTAGTTTGGTGCACGGGCCATTCGTTTGGTCTTTATGGTCGTTTCCCTGTTTTAGAGCTTTAACTTAGGAAATCATTGACTTTAGTCAACATTCTTAGCAATCATGCTCGAAATCAGAATTCCGACAATTTTGTTAACTCCGGAGCATGGACTTTGGTCTAGGTTGGCCTTTGGTCGGGATTAAGGAGCTTTCAGTTTGAAGTTATCTCTCTTTCTATGTTTTTAGGCTAGTTGGGCTTGGAAAGTTGACTTTGGTCAACATTCGGAGAACATGGCCTCGGATGGGAATTCCAACAGTGTTGTTAGCTCTGAAAGATCTATTTTGGGCTAGCGGGACTATTAGTTCGGGTCTCGAGGCTTTCGGACTCGATTTTGGCCCTTAGGTTCCATTGTGGAAAAGTTGACCTAAAGTTGGTTTTTGGGCGGGGGGGGCACTTTTTGTTAAATCAACATCCGTTGGGATTTTCGTCGATTTTGTTCAGTCAGGAATGATATTTCTAGTTAAATAGCTCAGCTCATAATGTTAGCGAGACCCCATATGCATTCCTTGCGGTCCATTCGAGTTATATCTTGTGATGCCTTGTTGTTGGTTATTGGTTGCTGTTGCAGCACTAGCATGGCCGTATCCCACGCATGGGTATGTCCGCGTGCTCGCTGAGGCTCCAACTAGCCACCCCCTCCCTTGGCCTTCACCGGTGCATTGCCTAGGCTGCGTGCGTATGGGCTGCGATCACAGTGACCAGCGTGCGTGACCGCTGGGCAACACCTGGCCTACGCGTGAATCAGTGCTCGGCCGCGTGCGCATGGGCCACGCACGCAGTACCTGGCTGCGTATGCCTGGGCCAGCGCCTGGTAGCCTATTCATCCTATCTTCTTCTATTTTCAATTCAAACACCCAAAATCATTTTTCCTCAATTCTTTTAAGCTCCAACTTTCCAAATTCTTGTGGGCAGATTCCAGATCGTTGGGGTGGTTAATTTTTTGTTCGTGATCAATTTCCCTACTTCTATTGGTAAGCTTTCTTATTTAATTTCCAAAAATTCTCCATTTTAATTCTAGTTGATTTTTGAAGGTTGGGGCTATTTTGGACCCCTTTCTCTCCTTGTTTTATGCTCATTTTTGGAGCATGCATTCCTGGCAAGGTTGGGAATCTCGTGGCAAATTTTGTTTCCAATTTTGGGTTATGGGGCCCACGAGCCTGCTTTTAACCCAAATTTTTACCCGGCTAAACTTTTAGCAATATGGGTACCGTTAGCTTCATATTTATGCACATAATATGTTATTGATAGTTTGTTTGTGAGTTGGGGCTTCTCGGAGCAGTTCGAGCTTAGGTGACATCATTCTAACAGCTAGTCATCGGACGACAGGTAGGTTACAGTCTTCCCTACCTTAGACTTTGTGTATATAGGCTATAACTCTATTAATTAGCATCTTTGGGTTGGTTTTTTTAGGTTGGCACCCCAGACCTTTTCCATCTCTTCTGTCCATATTATTTCTCATGCTGGTTGTAGTATTTGATCTAGTTTTGTAATATTACCCAAGTGGCCCTGTGTGGCCTTGTATACACCTTTGGACCATACATGGTGGGATAATTGGAAATATTTGCGAGTCCCGGACATAGAGTTGATTTTAGGCTGGATATCTATGTTGTAGAACTAATTGAGCCTGTGCAGGGCTGATAGATTGATTGTGAGTCATTGGGCTATTATTTGTTTGCGATCATATCATTCATGCAAAGGATTTCTGCATTATTTTACTACTATTTTGGCTGCGGACCTACTATAACCAATTTTTGAAACTTTGCATGGCCCGAGGGACTATTTTAAGTATATCTGATTATAAAAGGGATTTGGAAGTGATTTTATGGATCTTCTTGAAGTAAAAGAGTTAAAATGATGATTTTGTCACCGATTTTCACATTTATAATAGGCTCGGCTAAGCCATAGTGCTAGATATGTTTTACTATTGATTCAAGCCAATACTAGACTCGGTCGACACAAGTGCTAGACTTGTTTTACTTCAGATTTATACCTGGTTACACCCAAGCACCCTTATTGGGGTTTTTAAGACTTGATTCACTGATTAAGACCCGGATACACTTTAGGCAATTCTCTTGATATTATGATCACTGGTTTAGACTCGGATATACTCCAGGCGGTTATACTTTGAAATTTTGCATTTTAGTATGTGGTCACGGACCTCCATTGACCCTGTCAATCCAGACCAAGGGCTACGTGTTGCGAATGCTAGAGGAAAGATATACGGTGGAGTTGAGATATTATGAGTGTGTCCTTCCCTAGATCCTACCTATGAGGCCTATAGGCACCGAACGAGGTACATACAGGGTTACTATCAGACCGGTTAGTTCATATCACATCACATCATGCATATTGTATTTGGATCCACCCTTGTTTGTTGTTTGCTCAGTGTACGCTCCGATAGTATGGGATACTGGAGGTTTGTTTTCACTTGTATGTATTCCTCGGGTGTATGGGCGCCCATTGGGACTGTAGGTAGATTATATTACTGCTATCCTATTGTAGTACTTGTTAAAGGTTTCAGATAATTGGTGGATTTTATCTTGTTGTGGTTCTGGTTATATGGACTTGATCATTGATGGGTTAGAGGGTTCTATCTCATTATGGCACTTATTAGTGGCCTTCTTGTTAATTGTGGTGTAGCTTGTCCTATCCTAGGGTTGTACTTGAGAGATCGCTTTCCGATTATTCTTATTTTTAGAGTGGTATTATTAGAATGATTTCCATAATAGTATTGTTTTAAGCATGAGCATGTTTACTTGTTTTTTCTTCCTTCCTTTATTACTTAAGGTTATTGGTATACTGCCATCCTTCTTAAACTCTTTCTTTATATATTGTTGTTGCAAAGATCCAGTTGTATTCTCCTTTTGCTCACCTATTTCTGTGATATATATCTTCTGTGGCTAGCATAGCATGCTTGTATTTTCTTTGTTTTCTATCCATGCTAGTTTCCATGTGCTTTCTCTGTTGTTTCTGTGACTGCTTTCTTTATTATCTTCTATTTACTGGTTTTATATGTTATATGTGCTCAGTTGGCCTATGAGGCCTACTATGTACCTGTTGCTTTGCAGTTGGTGCTCATACTACTCTTCTGCATCTTTCTGGTGCAAATCCTAGTGTAAGCTTTCACCGTTGATTATGTGGATTCTCGTGCAAATTTTGGATAATCGAGACTAAGGTAAGCTCCTAATAACCAGGGCTTGACCACATCTCATCTTTTGGCACTACTACTCTTGTTTATTCGGAGATAGTTGTATATTCTATTTTGTTATCTCTAGTACCTTGTATTCTATTAGAGGCGCCAGTACTATCGATACCAGGTCGTGGGTTGGTGTAGTTTCCTTATATATATATATATATATATATATATATTAGGTTGTTTTTGTTCCGCATTATTTTATTATTTCTGCATCCGCTCATTTCTTCTTGTTGTGCATGTTGGTTTAGGTAGTAGCCCATTATTAATCATTCTGGGCTACGGGGATTGGTTTGCCTATTGGGAGATTGTAGGTGCCATCAGGAGCTGAGAAATCTGATCGTGATATTTGATAAAAAAAACCAAAGATGATTATCTGGGATGAAGCTCCTATGGCCAACTGTCAGATAAATGAAGCGGTTGATAGGATCTTTATAGATATATTGGACGTTAATAAACCCTTTGGTTGAAAAGTAATGGTTTTTAGAGGTGATTTTTGCCTGGTACTATAAGTAATTCCAAAATCTACCAGCGCTGAAATGGTAAATGCAAGCTTAGTAAAATCATACTTGTGTCATCTAATGAAAGTTATTAAATTAATAAGAAATATGAGGGCAAGAATAGATTCATCATTAAGTGAATTCTTACTACGTATAGGTAATGGGGAGTAGCCTATAATAAGAGATGATTTGGTACATCTTCCAAAATAATTGGTTGTTGAAAATAAGAGTGATAGTACTGGTGAAGAGCCTTAATAAAGGAAATATTCCATCACTGGCTGAAAATGCAGGGTGTGCAAAATACACGACAGGACGGGCTATCCTAGCTAGAAAAAGTAGTATGTTGATTAACTAAATGAGATGTTAATTTTCAAGTTTCCTACTGAAAGTGGAACATTTCATAGTTTTGACTCTACAGAGGATGATACCAACAATACTATCAGGAAGATTACTTAAATATTCTAACCCTAAGTAGTGTGCCTCCACACATGTATTTTCTTACATAATTAGTACTATGTGATACGACCAATTATTTATTTATCAATTTGATGGTAAGAATATAAGGCTAGACATCTAACTTGGCTTTCCACACTAATATGAGCCTCTAGTCTTAATGCATCAACAACATGAGCATGTAGAATCTCATCTAACTCCTTAAAATACATGTAGATAGATTATTAAATTTTATATTAGTAAATAGAATAATATGTTTATGTGATGACTCTCCTGATCATTATCATATTTTGTGTATTTTTATTATTTTGACCTTTCTCATAGCTTCTTTGTTGTATTTGTGACTTAATAGGATAGGTGGTGCAGTTTTTGAGGTGTTTGATCGGGTTTTAGAAGTGATTCCCTATTTTGGAGCTTTTAAAATTAAGAAGTTTGACTTTGGTCAACCTTCATAGTAATCGGGCTTGGATAAGAGAATTGTTAGTGACGTTAGCTCCAAAATATGGATTTTGGGCTAGTGGGACCTTTGGTTTGGGTCTTAAGACTTTTGGACTTATTTTGGGTGCATGGGTGAATTTTAGTGCTTTTTATTTAAGTGTTGACTTCGATAAACATTTTGTCAAGATGACCTCCGTTGGTCATTTTCTCTTTTCCATTAGGTCCAGAATGACATTTTCAGTTGGATAGCATGTTTGGTTTATCTTTATGGGGTTCCAAATAAATCCTGGGGGTCCGTTCAAGGACTTGGGAGTTTGGTTGAGATGCTGATGCAGCCGCTCTTGTGGAGCTTGGCTCACACCAGCGAAGTGACTCCTACAGTGAGCTGTCTGCACTAGAAATGGTTGGTGATGTCAGTGGCCTATGCTCATGTAGAGCTTGGCCTGCAGTTGTGGAGGGAGCACTGTGCACCCATCTCCACTTCTGTCGTATTTCATTACCGTCGTGGCCTCAAACCCACGGGATTTGGCCCACTCCAGTGGAGCCTGAGGAGACAGGAGGTCTCCACTCGTATGGAGATTTTGCTACTCCTCCAGCATCGCATCTGTGGAAAATCTTCCACATGAGCGATGATCCCTGGCCATTTAATGACCTTCTCCTTCACTTGATTTCATTTATTCCAAATCATTTTCCATAGCTTTGAGCGCTCGTGCATAGGTGTTCTTCACCAATTCTTGATGATTTCTTGAGCTAGTAAGTGAATTGTCTTCTCCATCTTATTTTATTACTCATTATAACTTTGTTTCTGTGTTTAATTCGCGAATTGGGTCACCAAATCCTTGAAAATACCCCTTTTGATTAAGGGACTTTCCGGGCTATTTTGGGCCCTGAATTGAGTGTGGTCTTTGCCTAAATTTTTTAGGGCATGTGATTCTTACCTCGTGACAAAGATAATTGGGAAGTTTATTTTTTAATTTCGTTGATGGACCCTGAGGGTCGATTTTTAGCCTGATTTCCATCTTGTATTATAATTATCAATATAGGTATCATTAGTTCTGTATTGACATGTAGATCATTTATTTGATAGCGTAGAAATGATCTGAGGCTTTATGGAAGGTAAAGCTTCCGCATGATGGTTTGTTGTTGATGTTCAACATTGAGGTAGATTACAGTTTTCCTTAATTAGACTTAGCTCGGTTAGGTAGTATATTTTATAAGTTTCATGATTGGTTAGAGGAATTTTCTATGTAGGGTTAGGTTAGATCAAATTCTGAATGCATGACCTATTTTGGGGACCTTAGGATAACATTTCATCTTAGGCCTTAGTTCAGGTTTCTTGCTAAAGTGTCAAGATTAGCGAGGGATCCTTAGTATAAGCTTAGGGGTGGATTTTATGGTGGAATATCTTTGTTTTACCAGTTCTTGTTATTATCGCCTTTATTTTTGTATTTTTTCTATTGTTATGATTTTGGTGGGCCCGAGGTCATGGACTTGGACTTGCTGGACTCCAGGATAGTGTAACTTTATTATGGAGGGAGGTTATAAACTGTTTAGTGTGTACATATATATATATATATATATATATATATGAGGGGGGTGTGTTTATGTGTGTACATATATATATATATACATGCCAACATATATTCATACATACAACATACACATGGATTATGGTATGATTTGGAGGAAAATACTGGTTTTTAGGCCATAAAAGAGGAATTTTTTACCATCTTACTAAGGATTTTGGGTTACAAAAAGATTTTATCATTTTACCACTGGTTTCTGATTTTAAAAGACTGTACCACTTTACTTTATGCATATGTTGATGAGCTTCGACGGCCCGAGGGATAATTCTGAGTATTCCTTTTTTGCATTGGGCACATACCGCATTACATCATCATGATATTGCACAATATTTCTCATGTATACTTATATTCTCATATAATATTATTATTACTTTCACCTTACCCTTGTATGGTTGAGATTTCTAGGATAGCTTCCAATGTGTAGGTTCCTTTCATGTCTTTTATAATATATATTATCTACTGAGATCAGTCAACCCAAGATGCCTACTGAGTAACCCATGTTTTGGTACTCATACTACACTTCTTCATTAGAAAAGATGTAGCACCCAGTACGAGTCATCCTAATTGTGTCATGCCCCGAGGCTAGCCCCTGGACGTAACATGGTGCTCAGTGTCACAAGTGACCCCAAGCTAACCCATGGCCTAGCAAGTCTAGATAATTTTTGATAAAAATTTACTGTGCAAAAAACAGAGTTGATTTAAATATATAAAAGTTGGGAAATAATCCAAACATGTCTGAATATATATAAATATACTAAAATGTGATAAATCTTAAGGTAAACTGAAATACTCAAAAGCTTATTCTAGTATATGTCTGAAAACCTCTAACTGGGTGAGTTGTTGGGACAAGCCCCCTGCTAACTCTAAAAGTCTGAAAACTAGAATGTACTACTGAAAGAATAAACATAAACTATCGTCCTCGGACTATGAGGACTCACCACTGATGCTGCTGAGTAGGGACTGGGAATATCATACTAAGCGAGGTCTGGATGCTGAGTGCCTGAACCTACATCGTAATACGATGTAGCACAAAGGTATGAGTCAATACTTTGGATGTACTGAGCATGCAAGATATATGCATTGTTGTATATCAGTAGGACTAAATAGAAACATGCAGTAAATATCATACATGCAATAGAATCAAAATTGCAATGATTTCATAAGATTCTAGGAACCCTAGGTCTGAAGAACTAAACTAAGTCTAGAGACTCAATGGGTTAGAGGAACCCACTGATAAAATCCCACATACTTGGAAGAAGATTCTACAATTGATCATTTGGATTGGGGTGAACTTGAAGAAAACCCTCCTGCTTGTTCTTGAGAGGAAACACTTCTCTTTCTTATAGAATTTGCTAAGAGTCGATTAGCTTAGGAGTAATGAGGGAAAAAGCATAAAAACCCCTTTAATTACCCCCCTAAAATAACTTAGGGTCGCAGTTACATAATTGGCAAAAGACGAAATTCCCCCAACTTAAAACAGAAATTGTAGAAATTCCTTCACCGGATGGGCTACCTAACGGGCGTTGAAACTGCGATGGCCTATCAGCCCGGGCGTCAGAATGGACCAGGCTTGTCTGGTCCAATGGAAAATCCCCACGATGGCTGCCACGGCCCGTCACATCCACAACGTCTATGGTGATTGCTTATCAGGACAAAGGAGGCTGGGATAGGGCACTGGTGGTTTCCCACGGGCAGCACCATGGCCCGTCGAACCTCCGACGCCTGTGGGGACCCCCATCTGGATGAGGTTGGCTGATAGAGCCTCTATTCTCTTTCCACGGGGACCCTAATGAGCTGTCATGTCCACGACACTCATGGTTCTTCCCGTGGGGCTGACTGGTAGATGAAATTTTCTGAGTCTTTTTGAGTTTTGGATTTTAAAGGCTGTTCTGAAATCTGGGGTGTTACAATATCCCCCCTTGGGATCATTCAACCTCGAATGAAGACTAACTAAGCTGAGTTTGGATGGAAAGAGTTGCAATCCATACCAACTGAGTACTAGGAGTTGATATTTGACTGAGTCTAGTTCTAAGGACATGAAAACATGATAAAGATGCTGGATAAGCTCGGAAAACATGATACTGAGACTGACATGCATATGAGGAAACTGAGGGACCAGATAGGAACTATTACCTCAAGTTGAAACTGGGTCGGAAGGAAAGAGGTGAGGATACTTGTCCATCATGGTTGCTTCTGCTTCCCAAGTAGCTTCCTAAACTGATTGATTCCTCCATAACAATTTCACCGAAGTGACTTCTTTATTTCTTAACCTACGAACCTGACAGTCAAGAATTTCAACTGGGATCTCCTCATAGGTGAGGCTATCCTTCACAGCCACACTCTCTAAAGGCACAAATGATGTTGGATCACCAACACACTTCTTTAACAATGATATATGAAAAACTGGATGAACCGCTGCTAATTCTGCTGGCAACTCTAACTCATAAGCCACATTACCAATCCTTTTCAGAATCTTGTAAAGGCCCACATATCGGGGACTAAGCTTCCCTTTCTTGCAAAATCTCATCACACCCTTCATGAGTGATACTTTTAGGAAAACCCAATCATCGATCTCAAACTCTAAGTCCCTTCTCCTCATATCTGCATAGGACTTCTGATGACTCTGAGCTGTATTTAATCTTTCTCTAATGAGCTGGACTTTCTCCATGTCTTAATGAACCGAATCAGGCCCAATCAAGGCTGCTTCACCTACTTCAAACCAACCAAACAGTGACCTACATCTACACCCATACATTGCCTCATATGGGGCCATCTGAATACTGGAGTGAAAACTATTACTGTAGGCGAACTCTATGAGAGGTAGGAGATCATCATAACTACCCTTGAAATCGATCACACAAGCCCTCAATATATCCTCTATGGTCTGAATGGTACGCCATGCCTGACCATCCATCTGCGGATGAAATGTTGTGCTGAGATTTACCTGAGTACCAAGACCTTTCTGAAAAGACCTCCAAAAATGAGATATATACTAAGGACCCCTATCTGAGATGATAGACAAGGGAACCCAATGCAACCGGACTACCTTGATGATGTATTGTCTGGCATACTCCTCTGCTGAATCTGTAGTCTTAACTGCTAGAAAATAGGTTGATTTAGTCATCCTGTCCACAATCACCCAAAATATTGTGTTGTCTGCAAGTACGAGGTAAACCCGTGATGAAATCCATATTGATCACTTCCCACTTCCAAGTAGGAATGCTGATATCCTGAGTCACACCTCCTGGTTTCTAATGTTCTACCTTCACCTACTGATAATTGGGATACTTTGCTACAAAATATGCAATGTCCCTCTTCATGTCGTTCCACCAATAGACTTCCCGTAGATCACGGTACATCTTAGTGGCACAAGGATGTATGGAATATCTGGAACTATGGGCTTTCATAAGGATCTGCTATCTCAACTCACCCACACTAGGCACACATAAACGACCCTGGTAATAAAGCACACCATCTCTCAGTTGGGAGAACAACTCTACCCTTTGCTGATGAACTACACCTTTCAATTGAAGCAATATGGGATCACTATCTTGTTTCTCTTTCAATTCAGCTACCAATGAAGTTTCTGGCCCATTCTGGACTATCATACCACTATCTATTGTGTCCATGATGCAAACTCCTAAGCTAGCAAGCCTATGAACATCCTTGACCAATTATTTCTTCTGTTACACAACATGTGACACACTACCCATGGACAGTTTGCTAAGGGTACCAGCCACTACTTTGGACTTACCCAGATTGTAGAGAACATTCATATCATAGTCTTTGAGGAACTGAAGCCACCTTCTCTGACAAAGATTCAACTCATTCTGGGTGAACACATATTGGAGGATCTTATGATATGTGAACACATCAACATGAACACCATACAAGTAATGTGTTTAAATCTTTAAGGCAAACACAATAGCTGACAACTCAATGTCATGAGTCGGGTAATTCTTCTCATGAATCTTAAGTTGTCTGGATGCATAAGCTATGACCTTACCACACTGCATCAAAACAGAACCCAAGATGACTCTGGACGAATCAGAATACACCACAAAATTGTCCAAACCCTATGGCAGAGTTAGAATGGGAGTTGTAGTAAACCTGGTCTTCAACTCTAGGAAACTCTTTTCGCAATCATCTGACCACTGAAACTTAACCTTTTTCTGAGTCGACATGGTCAATGGGGCCTCTATGGAGGAAAATCCTTCAACAAACCTCCGGTAATAACCAGCCAAACCCAAGAAACTTCCAATGTCTATCAGAGAGGTAGGTCTGGGCCAGTTCTTTACTGCCTCAATCTTTTGAGAATCAACTTTGATTCCCTTACTAGACACTACATGACCAAGAAAATCAACAAACTACAACTAGAATTCACACTTACTGAACTTTACAAACAACTGGCGATCTCTGAGAGTTTACAACACCACTCTCAAGTGGTCGGCATGCTCTTTCTTGCTATGAGAATATATGAGTATATCATCGATGAAGAAAATGATGAATAAGTCTATGTACTGCTTGAAGACTCTGTTCATTAAATCCATGAAAGCTGCAGGAGCATTCGCTAGTCCAAATTACATAACAACAAATTCATAGTGACCATACCGAGTTCTAAAGGTTGACTTCGGAATGTAACAATTTTATTACTCTGAGCTGATGATAGCCTGATCTGAGGTCTATTTTAGCAAAGCAACTAGCACCCTAAAGTTGGTCGAATAAGTCATCAATCCTGGGGCTAGGATACTTATTTTTTATTGTGACCTTGTTCAACTAACAGAAGTTGATGCACATCCTGAGAGAACCATCTTTTTACGCACGAATAATACTAGAGCACCTCATGGAGAGATACTGGGTCTGATAAATCCCTTATCTAGAAGGTCTTTCAATTGTTCCTTTAATTCCTTAAGCTTAGCTGGAGCCATTTTGTAAGGAGGAATCGAGATAGGCTGGGTATCTGGAAGGAGATCTATTCGAAAGTCAATTTCCCTTTCAGGAGGAACTCTGGAAAGATCTTATGGAAACACTTCAGGTAATTCATTAACCACATGGACTGACTCAAGAATTAGGGTCTCAGAGTTTGAATCCTTAACCCGAGCAAGATGATAGATATACCCTTTGGAGATTATTTTTCTGGCCTTAAGGTAAAAGATGAATCGACATATGGGCACTGAGGTATTACCCTTCAATTCTAAGACTGACTCAATTGGAAACTAAAACTAAAAGATCCTAGTTCTACAATCAACTGAGGTATAACAGGAATGTAACCAATCCATGCCTAGAATAATGTCAAAATTGATCATTTCTAACTCTACAAGATCGGCTGAGGTGACTTTCTGGGAAACTGTGATAGGGTAATTTCTGTGATAGGGAAATACTAGATAGCTCAAATACTGATAATCATCTGAGAATGCAATATAATAATACTGAAGCTGATAGTATTCTAATTCTAAAGCATAACTGGCTGAATCATCTAACTAGCAAGTATAAAGTATGAGTACTGGAATTAACACATGCTAGGATTTCTAAACTCTGTACATATGACTATCCTAGGTTCCCAAGAAAAAATACAGGCTATAGAATCTGAATTGCAATGATTTCATAAGATTCTAAGAACCCTAGGTCTGAAGAACTAGCTAGAAACTAAAGAACTAAACTGAGTCTAGGGAATCAATGGCTGAAAGCAACACACTGATGAAATCCCACATACCTGGAAGCAATTTCTACCATTGAACCTTTGGATTGGGGCTGAACTTGAAGAAAACCCTCCTGTTTGTTCTTGAGAGGAAACACTTCTATTACTTATAGAATTTGCTAAGAGTTGATTACTTTAGGAGTAATATGGGAAAAGCGTAAAAACTCCTTTAATTACCCCCAAAAATGACTTAGGGTCGTAGTTAAAGAATTGGGAAAAGACTGGAATACCCCTAACTTAAAAAACAAAAATTGCAAAAATTCCTCCACTAGATAGGCTACCCGACAGGCGTCGGACCTGCGATGGCCCATCAGCCTGGGCGTCATAGAGGACCAGGTTCCTCTGGAATATACCCATGATGGCTCCCATGGCCTATCGTATCCACGACGGCTATGGTGATTGCCTATCAGGACAGAAAAGGCTAGGATGGGGCACTGGTGGTTTCCCACAGGCTGCCCCACGGCCTATCGGACCTTTGATGCTCGTGGGAACCCCCGTCTGGCTGAGGTTGGCTGAGAAAGCCTATGGGCTCTTCCCACGGGGACCCCGATGGGTCATCGTGTCTATGATGCTCGTGGGTCAACTCATGAGGCTAACTGGTAGATGAAATTTTCTGAGTTCTGGGTTTTAAAGGTTGGTCTAACATCATAGGTGTTACACATTGATTCCATACTCATTTGAGGACCTCTATCGATTAGATTGTGATGAGCTCTTGGAGTTGTGAAACTCACCTCTTTCCTTTTTGTATTTACTGTCTATATTTTTTATTTACCAGACAACAATGTATTATATTTTTCTATTCCTGTACTTTAGAGGCTTTTGTACCGGTGACACCAGGTCTGAGGTTTGTACCGGTGACACTAGGAAGTCACTGACATCACTAGCCATCACTGGTGCATTCAGCTTACTGTAGGAGCGGCTTTGCTGGTGCGATCCAATCTTCGTAGGAGCGGCTGTAGCAGCACCAGCTACATCAGTAGCTACAACCAATACCCAAAGTTCTAGAATAGACCCTCAAGATTCATTCTGAACCCCATAAACACAAACCAAACATGCTACCCAACTGAAAATAACAATTCAGACACAATAGAATCATCAAAATGACCAACGGATGTTGTTTTGATGAAATGTTGACAAAAGTGAACACTTTGTCTATCTTTCCTTAAAACCACCCAACTTCCCCAAATGAGTCCAGATTCTTTGATACCTAAACCAAAGGTCCCACTATTCTAAAATCCATATTCTAGAGCTAACAACACTAACATAATTCTCATCCGAGGCTATTTACTCTGAATTCATGGACTTGATGCATAGGCTGCTTAGCCCGTACTTGAATATGTTCATGATAGTTTTCATGATACTCGAGGAGCAGAGACAAGCATGAGCAGCACTTGAGGACTGTACTTCAGACTTTGAGAGATCACTGGCTTTATGCCAAGTTCTCAAAGTGTGAGTTTTAACTTGAGTCAGTTGCATTCCTAGGGTACGTGCTATCTAAGGATGGGATTAGAGTTGATCTGGGTAAGATTTTTGCGGTTCGTGATTGGCCTAGACCTACTACTGCTACTGAGGTTCGCAGATTCATTGGGTTAGCAGGTTACTATAGGAGGTTCATTCAGAAATTTTCTTCTATAGCAGCACCCTTGACTATGTTGAGTAGGAAGGATCTTCCATTACAATGGTCGGATCTATGCGAGGATAGCTTTCAGAGGCTTAAGGCCTTATTGACTTCAGCTCTAGTTTTGACTTTGCCGATTGAGGGTCAGAGTTTCTCAGTGTATTGTGATGCTTCAGGGGTCGGTCTAGGTTTTGTGTTGATGAA
This sequence comes from Jaltomata sinuosa, assembly GCA_003996215.1. Classification (NCBI taxonomy): domain Eukaryota; kingdom Viridiplantae; phylum Streptophyta; class Magnoliopsida; order Solanales; family Solanaceae; genus Jaltomata; species Jaltomata sinuosa. Next base: position 297,065 of record QJPP01007636.1, on the reverse strand, counting down.
GCAGGGTTGAGTGATAGCATATGCATCGAGGCATCTGAAGGTTCATGAGCGCAACTACCCAACTCATGACTTAGAGTTAGTGGTGGTAGTCTTTGCGCTCAAGATCTAGAGGCACTATTTATATGGAGTTCATTGTTAGATATTCACTAACCACCATAGTCTTCAGTACATTACGAGTCAGCGAGAGTTGAACTCGAGGCAGCAAAGATGGATTGAGCTACTGAAGGACTATGATTTCACCATTCTATATCATTCGGGCAAGGCAAATATGGTAGCGGATGCCTTGAGTCAGAAGGCGGTGAGTATGGGCAGCCTAGCTTCACTTTTAATTTCTGAGCGACCATTGGACTTGGACATCCAGTCCTTGGCTAACCACTTAGTGAGGCTTGATTTGTCGGATCCCAGTTGAGTGCTTGCCAGTGTAGAGGTTCGTTCTACTCTAGTTGATCATATTCAGAGCCGACAGTTCAAGGATCAGAGGTTGTGTGACCTTCATGATCAGGTAATTTGGGGTGAGGCTAGCCGAGCTACTTTGGGTTCTGATGGTATTATGGAGTTAGGTGGTCAACTTTGTTTTCTGAGGGTTGGAGATTTGATTCAGTTGATACATTGCGAGGCGCATTATTCTAGATACTCCATTCATCCTGGCGCGGTGAAGATTTATAGGGATTTGAGGTAGCTTTACTAGTGGAGTGTTATGAAGCGGGATGTAGCAGAGTTTGTATCTCGTTGCTTGAACTGTCAGCAGGTGAAGTTTGAGCACGCGAGACCAGGTGGTTTGATGTAGCAACTTTCCATTCCTGAGTGGAAGTGGGAAGGTATTACTATGGATTTTGCTGTTGGTTTGCCTCATACTTCTCAGGGTTTTGATTCCATTTGGGTGATTATGGATCGGTTGACTAAGTCTGCCCAATTCTTGCTGGTTCAGACTTCCTACGGTACTGAAAGGTTAGCTTAGATTTGCTTCGGGCTTGTGTTCTTGACTTTGGAGGTTCATGGGATCAGTTTATGCCTTTTGCTGAGTTTTGTTATAATAATAGTTTTCATTTGAGCATCGGTATGGCACCTTTTGAGGCCTTGTATGGTAGGCATTATATATCGCCGATTGGTTGGTTTGATGGGTTAGAGTCCAGAATGTAGAGTACAGATTTGCTTAGAGATTCCTTGGACCGAGTCCATTTGATTCAAGATAGACTTAGAGCGACCCAGAGTAGGTAGAAGAGCTACGCTGATCGTAGACTTCGTGCCTTGAAGTTCAGTGTTGGTGACTTAGTTTTCTTTCGAGTATAACCCGTGAAAGTCGTGATGAGATTTGGTCATCGGGTCAAGCTTAGCCCCAGGTTCATTGGGCCATTTGAGATTCTACAGAGGGTTGGTAGTGTTGCCTACATCCTAGTTTTTCCTCCGATGTTTTCAGCTATTCATCCAGTTTTTCATGCCTCGATGTGGCGCCGATATGTCCAAAATGAGTCTTATATGTTGCATTAGTATTTGATTCAGTTGGATGAGAGTTTATCTTTTGTTGAGGAGCCGATATCTATTCTGGCCAGAGATATCAGTAGATTAAGATCTAGGGAGATTCCAGTTGTGAAAGTTCAATGGAGACATCGTCTGGTCGAGGAGGCTACTTAAGAGACCGAGAGTGAGTTGCATGCTCAGTATCTGCAGCTGTTTGAGCCTTCAGGTACTCCCTTCTTCTTGACTTTCGAGGACGAAAGTCTTTTTAGTAGTGGATGTTGTGATGACCCTTCTGGTCATATTTGTGATTATGAATTCATTGTACTGTTTAGAGCTTTCCTGTAGCGGACCTAAGTCATTTATGGCTTGCTGGGACCAGTAGTTTGCTACCCTGGTCGTTCATTTATGTGTTTTGGATGTTTGCCTGTTTTAGAGCTTTAACATAGAATATCGTTGACTTTAGTCAACATTCTTAGCTAACGTGCTCGAAATTGAATTCAGACAATTCCATTAACTCTGTAGTGTTGAATTTGATCTAGTTTGACCTTTATTTGAGGCTTGAGAACTTCTGGTGTGGGTTTTGTGTTGTTTTCTCTATTTTTAGGCCATTTGGAGTTGAAAGTGTAACTTTAAGTGACTTTCGATAATCGGAGCATCATATTTTAAATTCGACGATTCCATCAGCTCCGAAATGTTGAGTTTGGGTTAGGTAGGTGGTTGGTTCGAGTTCCAAGTAAGCCGGGATAATTTTGAGTTCTTTTAGTTAGTGTTGACATGTGTCAACATTTCTATGAAACGACCTCGTACAGAAGTTTCATCAATTTCGTTGAGTCCAGAATGTCATTTTCACTCTATTAGCATTATTGATTTTTGAATATCGGTTTCCAATTTTGCCCGGAATGCCCCGTGGAGTTTTTTAGAGTTGCAAAAAAATGTTGTAGACCAGGTCTTCAGTGCCATCAGCGCTGGACTAGCGCGATCGCACTCATGCACTTTTCGGCTAGCCAGTGGGATAGCGCTGCCTGGGCACTGTTGGCACTGGCCAATTCCCTGCAACTATATATTTCCTTGTTTTTGTTTTTCCAGCATTTTAGCTCAACTTTTCCCAACTCCAAACACTTAAACACTCTCCCAAAATTGCTCCAACACCAGTTCTAACCTTGGGGAAATTGTTGTTCATCATAAATCTGTGCTTCTTCTTCTCTTGGTAAGTCATCTTCCCCAACTTGCTTCCTTTTGCTTTTCTCTAAAATCCTCCATTGTTGCTAAATTCCAAAAGCTTGAAAATTGTTGTAGTGGCTGACTCATAGCTCTTGCATATTCGTGGGTTTGGAGAATTATCCATCTCGGCTTAAATTCTATCTTTGGAGTAAGTAATCCTTACCTAATTTCCGATTTTCATTCTTCAATTCCAACTTAAATCCTCTCTTGAGCAGGTTGTTTTCGCTCCCTTCTCTTGGCCAATTCTGCTCAATTTTAGAGCATGTCTTCTTGGTATCGTTGTGGTCATCGTTCTCCTTTCCATTTTTGGTGTTGGGTTGTGGGCCTCGCGGGCCTGCTTTTGACCCAGATTTGGGCCCAGCTACAATTGTAGCATTATAGGTATCGTTAGACTCATTTTAATGTTTTATCTATGTTTTTGATAGTTTAATTATCATTCGGGGTTTCTCAAAGCGATTCGGGCTTGAATTTTGTTGTCCCAGCAAGTTGTTGTTGGACGACAGATAGGTTATGGTCTAAACTCCCTAGACTTAGCATATATCGGATAAAATTATACTAGCTGGCATCCTCCGTTGTGTGTAGTATTCTCCGTAGTTGATATTACCACCCTTATGGTCCTGTGTAGCCTTGTTTTGACTCTGGACCATAGATGGTGGGATTATTCGGGGGTGCCTGTGAGTCCCGGGTATCATTATCGTGATATTATGTTGGTTGTCTATGCTGTAGAGTGATTAGAGTCTGTACAGGCTTGATAGGTTAATTGTGAGCTCTTGGGTGGCTATTTATGTTTAATCATGTCATTTCCATGCATATAAAGAGGTTTTATCCATGCTTTATTACGTTTTTGGCTTCGGGCCTACTGGAACTGATTTTCTAAACTTTACATGGCCCTGGGGGCCCATTTTCGATGAAAATGGGTTGAAAATGGTTTGACTTAACATGTGGATATCTTCTTGGGGTAAAAGAAAGTTAAATTATGATTTCTATCTCCTGTTTACTATTAATGCTAGACTCGGCAGGTCTGGGGTGCTAGTTGAGTTTTCTTACTGATTTGGGATGACTTTAGCCTCGGTCGGACCGAGCACCTGAGATGACTTTCTACTGTTTTAGACTCGGTTACGCCCGGGCACCCTTGGAGGGGTTTTTAAGACATTTTTCCTACTAATTTATTCCTAGACAGGGTCTGGGCATGCATATTCGAGACTGGGTCTCTAGCTTGAACTCGAACTTGCTTCCAGACGACATGTTTCGATACTGAGTTTTAGTATGGGGTCCAGGACCTCTATGGACCTTGCCGTTCTGTACTTGAGGCCTGGGGCTCCATGTTTCGGAGGGAGGGTCTATGGTGAAGTAGAGGTATACGGTAAGTGTCCTTCCATGGAACCTACCTGTTGGGCCCGATCGGCGCCGGAGGGGGTATATACAGAGTTACCATTTCACCTTGAGATCTTCATGCATCATATCATTCATTGTTTGAGGCTCCACCTTTTTTTGTTGTTTGTTGAGTGTACCGATTGTATGGGCGGCCGGAGGGTTTGTTTTCACTTGTTTGCGTTCCTTGATTGTATGGCGGCTGAGGGACTGTAGGTAGGCTCTTGTTACTTTATCGCGGTGTTATCCCCTGTTACAGTTATACTTATAAGATTATATATGGCTAAGTTGTTACTTGTTGGATTTGAGATTGGTATGATTAGTTGGGTTATTGATTCCTGTTTCCAAGCATGTCTATCAAGGTTACCAGTATACCGTCCACTTCTAAAACTTATTATGTATATATTGTTATTGCAAGGATCCCAGGTGCATCATTTCTTACTTTCACTTGTGCCTGTTATGTATATATTCTACTTGCTAGCCTTGTATGTTGTTTCTGTTGTCTTCCCTCTGGGCTAGTTTGTTCCTATTTCCTGAAAATACACCATAAACACATCAAAAACGACGACGGTTGCTTGAAAACGTACGATTGTTCTTAGTTTAAAGGAGTCGAAAGTTCCATAAATTAGCGGCACATCAACACCCTCAACTTAAAACGTTCGCTTGTCCTCAAGCAACATAACATAAAACAATAAAACGACTCAACTAAGAACACGAACTCATGTCTCTAGCAACTCATGGTCATTCCACATCTTAATCCATTAAATCAAGCTCCCTCGTAGCACACGAATGTATGAAACACTAATTTGCAAGGATCCAAACATGTCATTTCGATATGATAGAACATTCTACATTCACATGCGCAGCTATCCTAACAATCAATAGACAATACAAACATCTTGGTGCCCTCACCACAAAGAAATCCCACATACAAGATTTGGGACTAGGTAAGCGCTCACACTCACAAACGATTTCAAACAATGCACATGCGATACCATAGGCTTGCCCTTACTATTCTATTTCAGTTCTTCAGAAAGCCGCTCAGGATCACTACAGGACTTGTTTAGGCTTGTAATGAGGCTTCGGGTGCAGGTAGGATACATTTAGGGGTTAGTGACTAAGCCCTCCTTGGAACTACCGACGTCTTATTACCACATAACTTACTTTGTCCATCCTTATTCACCTTTATATTTCCTTCTCTCTAGCTACAGGTGCGGCCTCTTTATCTTGACAATTCTTTTTATTACTTTTTCGATCTTTTTCATCTCTTTTTATTTTTCTTTTCATTTCTTAGGCACACACCCGAATTTTCATTCTATTCCCAACCAATCTTCACTATCCTCTTTTTCTTATCATTCACCTCTATAGTAGCCACCCTCAACTTAGGCTGATTGCCTGGGTTGAGGTGCACAATGTCCATGGAAGGACCAGGGCCAAAACAGGGTTTACCTCTATAGTAGCCACCCTCAACTTAGGCTGATTGCCTGAGTTGAGGTGCACGATGTCCAAGGAAGGACCAGGGCCAAAATAGGGATTCAAAGTTAAACAGGAATGGTGACAGGTTATTGAAAGAACAAGGTCAATTATGGCTCAAACAGGGATCAAGGGATTATTTATATTTGGACGGTCTTTTAGGTTAAGTGGACTGCACACAAAAAGGGCATGTGATCCTTTCCTAAGCAACCAAACTTCAAACTTAACAAAATAGACCGGGCAAGTTCTAGATGCATGCACAGAGTAAGAATTTATAACAATAAGCTCACACACTCTTGGCACCAAGAAACTATATCGCTACCAACTATCAAACAACTGCTCGGCTTAAGCATACTCATTCTAATCATAATCACACAATGACATTCAAGGATCCAGACAGTCAATCGTTTCAACATAAGTATAAAACCAGAAAATTTTTAAAGGGGCCTCGTTTTTAGTCAAGAAAAACGCCATGCTCATCACTATAGACACTAAAAAAAAATTTAAAATAACAACCTAAACATGCCGGTTCTACTAGATAGCACACCGGAGGGAAAAGAAACACAGCAACAAAAACCCTCGGTGGTGACTCACAGGTTTCCCCACGAATTAATTAGACTATAATACAACAACAATTTATGGGTTGCCTCCCATACAGCGCCTGATTTAACGTCGCGGCACAACGCGGGTGTCTTGATTACTCAGACTTCATCAAGACACCCCAGACTTAATAAACAATCGTATGCACAACTATATACCCTATAATAAACAAAAACAACAAATAAAAGTAAAAGCAGGAAAGTATGACTAAGAGTCAAATAAACACACCAGACTTAATAAACAACCATATTCCCCGGCAACGGCGCCACTTTTTGATAACGCTCAAACTACACCTCAAATTAACGAGGCGTAAGCGATCGTTGTCAAGTAAAGAACCCAACAAGGTTGGGGTCGAATCCCACAGAGAATATGGTGAAGATTAAGCCTTTCGTGAAGTATGTGACTAGTCGTCAATCGTTTCCATTAAATAAAATGGGGGGTTTTTGCAATCAACGTGAACAAAAGCGACAATAATGAAAGACAAATAATCAGTAGGAGAGAATGCGAACTAGGGATGTGTTCACCATGGCATTGTTACAATCGATTCTAGGCTTAACAGGGTTCTTTCTATATGCGTGTCACGATGTGATTGCGTCAATGGTATCGTCTAAACGTCTCTCGACCAAATAAATAAATTTCCTTTTCTATTCTCTCGACCTCGAAAAGATGTGCTTTTTAGCTTTCAATCCTAACATCAAGTAGATTAATCCAGTTACGGCATTAATCATTAGACGAGAGTTAGTAGTCTCGAATCCTTGTCATTAATCAAGTTTCCCGATTTTAACTTCTTTACTCAAGCAAATTAAACCTAGGCATGTTCTAATGTTTGCAACCACTAGAAAACGTTACACAATGTATGATTAACAACGTGACAACATATATATTGAACCCGACGCTACCCGGAATCTATCTTGCTACGTTTGCCATGGCTCCCACAACCCTAGTTGTGGGAGTTTAGTTAATCATGCTATAAAGAAAAGAGAAGAGAATTGTATTCATAATAAAGAGAAGGGATTCTTACAATATAATGAGAACAATCTTCAATAATCCAAGAACACGAAAAACCAAGATCCCAAGAACAATTCAAGAACACGAATTCAAGAAGAGAAAAACGTGTTTCTTGCTCTCAAAGTTTCGCTCAAATCTCTCCTAAAATTATTGTAAAAACGTGATTTGCATAATAATAAAATAAACCTAACATAGGGTATTTATAGGAGTCCAAGAAACACAATCCCAAACGCATTAGGAATCCAAGAAACCAAATCCCAAACACGGTAGGAATCCTAATCACGGGCTGCCTTGGTGCGTCCAAGAAACACAATCCCAAACGCATTAGGAATCCAAGAAACCAAATCTCAAACACGGTAGGAATCTTAATCGCGGGCTGCCTTGGTGCGTCCTGCTTTGACGTGATGGTTTGGGTGACGGACCGTCACCATCTTGACGGCCCGTCACGGTGGCCGTTTTGCTCGTATTTCCTTCCGTTTCCATGTTTGTTCCTATTTCCTGAAAATACACCATAAACACATCAAAAACGACGACGGTTGCTTGAAAACATACGATTGTTCTTAGTTTAAAGGAGTCGAAAGTTCCGTAAATTAGCGGCACATCACACGCGGCCTCTATGTAGGCAGCTAAGGCCTCGCGCAAGCGAAGGCAAAGGCATCTTGCCCCGAGACTCTTCTTCGCATACGCGATAGCACCCCCCCCCCCATGTAGGCAAAGGGTTGGCTACTGCTGCAATAGCAACCAGCCAATAACAACTTTTGGCAACTTAAAAAGTCACCGGATAGACCCTCGAGATTCATCCGGGGTTGCACGGACGCAAACAAACTATGCTACCTTACAAATAACGGCATTCTAGACATAACAGAATCGATAAAATTATCAACGGAGATTGTCTTAACAAATAGTGGGGCCCACACTCAAGAACCAACCTTTACCAATCAGGAACCCTATAGCCCAAAATGTGTCCAGAAGCTTCAAGACCCAAACCAAAGGTCTCTCTAGCCCAAAGTCGACATTCCAGAGCTAACAACGATGATAGAATTTCTATATGAGGCCGTCTTCTCCGAATGTTGACCAAAGTCAACTCTACCAGCTTTAAGAGTAGCAAAAAAAGAAAAATGGCTTAAAATATAAATGAACTACCCGGGAACCGAACCGTCAGTCCTGGTAAGTCATAAATGACTTGTAGCCATTGTGGGTAAACTTAAAATGTAGAAAAAGTATGAAAATTAAGAAAATGACCTAGAGGGTCATTAAATCCAATTTCCCTTCACTAGACTTAGCTCGGTTAGGTATTATAATTTATAAGTTTCATGATTGGTTAAGGGAATTTTCTATGTATGGTTAGGTTGGATCAAATTCTGAATGCATAACCTATTTTGGGGACCTTTGGATAGCATTTCTTCTTAAGCCTTAGTTCACGTTGTTTGCTATAATGTCAAGATTAGAGTAGGGATCCTTAGTATAAACTTAGGGGTGGATTTCATGGTAGAATTGCTTTCTTTTATCGTTCTTGTAATTATCGCCTTTATTTTTGTATATTTCCTTTTTTTATGATATTGGTGAGCCCGAGGTCATGAATTTAGACTTGCTAGACCCCAGGTTAGTATAACTTTGTTGTGGAGAGTTGTTATACCCTGTTTAGTGTGTACATATACATATACACACACATATATATATATACATACATACATACATATACATATACATATATATATGTATATATTTATATATATATATAATATATATAAATGTGTATATATGTGTTGTCTCACATACATTCATACATAAATACATACATACACATGGATTGTGGTATAATTTTGAGGAAAATACTGGTTTTTTGGCCTTAAAAGAGTAATTTGTACCATCTTACTATGGATTTTGGGTTACAAAAAGATTTTATCATTTTACCACTGGTTTTTTATTTGAAAAGATTGTACCACTTTACTTTATGCATATGTTGATGAGCTCCGGCGGCCCGAGAGATAATTCTGGGTTTTACTTTTCTGCATTGGACACATAGCGCATTGCATCATCACGATACTGCACAATATTTCTCATGTATTCTTATATTCTCATGTATTATTATTACCTTCACTTTACCCTTGTATGGTTTAAATTTCAACATTAGCTTCTGATGTGTAGGTTCCTTTCACATCTTTTATATTATATATTATCTTCTGAGCTTAGTCATCCTATCATGCCTACTGAGTACCCCGTATTTTGGTACTCATACTACACTTCTATTTTTTATGTAGCACCATGTACGAGTCATCCTCGTTGATTCCCTGCTCATTTGAGGACATCTTTCAATTGGATTGTGGTGAGCTCTTGGCATTTGGAGACTCACCTCTTTCCTTCATGTATTTATTGTCTATATTTGGTATTTACGAGACAATAATGTATTATATTGTTCTATTTCTGTACTTTAGAGGCTTTTGTACTAGTGACACCAGGTACGAGGTTTGTATCAGTGACACCAGGAGGCCACTGACATCACCAGCCACTATTGGTGTGACCATCTCATCGCATGAGTAGGTTTGCTGGTGCAATCCATGCTCCACATGAGTGGCTGCACCATCACCAGCTATATCAGCAGCTACAACCAATACTCAAAGTCCCTGAATAGACCCACGGGATTCATTTCGAACCTGTGAACATAAATCAAACATGGTACCCAACTAGAAATGGCATTCCAGACATAACAGAATCATTGAAATGACCAACGGAGGTCGTGTTGATAAAATATTGATCGAAGTCAACACTTTACCGGTTTTACCTAAAAACCATCCAAGTTCTCAAAAGGAGTCTGAAAGGCTCAAAATCCAAACAAAAAGGTCCCACTAGCCCAAAATCTATGTTCTAGAGCTTACAACACTGATAGAATTCTCATCCGATGTCGTTTACTCCAAATGTTAAGCAAAGTCAACTCTTTCAACTTAAGAGTTCCAAAATAGAGAAACTCTTCTAAAACACAAATAAACTACCCAGGAACCAAACTGTAAGTCCCCACAAGTTTTAAATGACATGTAGCCACTGTGGAAAAGCTCAAATCGCTGAAAATGCACAAAAATAGAGAGAATAACCTGGAGGGTTATTACAATTGGTTCTTTAAGGCTCTATCGAAATAGTGTGAAATTAAAGGTAATGCAGTACTAATTTATTAATTATAGTTACTTGCATTCTATTTCATCAAGATTTATTCTTTACTAATATTTCTAACATTTTTTGACTATATAAATTTAGGTGAAATTGGATACACACCATTAATATCATGTATTAAGAATTTGGAAAATTTTCCTAAATGCATACATTGTCGCTCTATTAGGTTTCAACATGAAACTCCAACATTTTGTTGTGATAGTGGATCAATCAAATAGGAAAATACTGAAGTTCCAACTAAATTGTACGAGTTATTTGTCTCCAAAAAGGAAGTAGTAGAAGATTTTCACAAACATATTAGAGCATATAACAACATATTTGGATTTATGTCTTTTGGTGTAACACTTGTTAAAGATCTGGCATCATCATGAAAATGAGTTTATATCTTTAGAGCACAGGGTCAAATATATCATAATCTCCCCTCATTACTCTCATGTGATGATAATTTATGTTATTTTTAGTTGTAGTTTTTTTGACACAGATAATGAGTTATGCAATAGAATTACAAAAGTCAAGGAAGCTAATTTATCCAAGGAAGTTGTGGAAAAAATTAAACAAATAATGGATGCCAATCCTTATACACAATTCTTTCGCCAGCTAAAGGATCATTCAAGCTTTCAGCATTTACAAATTTGAATTGCTTCCTATGCTAAACTAGATCAACGTGTATACAATAAACCATAAGTAGATCAAGTTGCTGCTATTTGGATAGACGACAAATAACCCAATGTGCCATTTAATCAAGAGATTATTGTTCATGAGCATTTAAGCAATAAACACAGAGTTAGACATTATTATGATTGTTATGACCACTGCAGTATCCTTTGATTTTTCCAAATAGTGAACCATACTGGCAACAAGGAATATGAAAACATTATAAAACTAAAAATAGTTTGCATAGAACCAAAGTTGCAAGCCTGAGTTTATCATGTCCCGAGCTTATGCCCTAGATGTAACACGGCGCTTAGAGACATAAGTGACCCCCAGTTATCCCTTTATCTGGCATAACTAAGCATTTTGGTTAACATCAATAACTAGGCAGAAGCTAAAACATAAGTTCAATTGCAAGCTTAGAAACATGAACTGAAAATCTCTGAATATATGAATATGTGAGTCTAAAAAGTAAAATGACTTAAAAGCTGAAATATCTAACTCTATGTCTTAAAGCCTTTGTTATCGATGAGTTGCTTGGACAGACCCCAATTTAACTCGAAATTACTAGAAAATAAATGAATAAGGAAAAGCAGCATAAAATATGTCCTCTGATGATGAGGACTCACCACTGGCTGTCACTGGGGTGGCGCTGAGTCGAACTAATCTCGGGACTGAATCTGAGAACCTTAACCTGCATCATAATAGGATGTAGCACGTAGGGTATACGTTAGTACTTTGAATGTACTAAGCATGAGGGATATGCAAGCTGACTATATATATACACATGCTAAAATACTAATATATTGTTTAAACTATAAGCTAAAGTGTAGTACATAGGCCCAAAATATAATCATGCTTAAAAATCTGAAAAGCAAGAGTAATCAGGAAAGCATAGTGAAAAGTTGTAAGCACAGGAACGGAGAGCCTAATGCACATTACTGAAGCTAATTCTGTGGGAGAGCCTATTAACTGACATAAATCATGTGATCTAAACATGGAGTCTGATGTATATGCCCCATCGAGAGGACCCGATATACCTTGCCAGTGTATAAAGGCATGACTGGCATGATCACTAAAATGAGACCCACTGAGGGGATAAAAATCCTTTGGTGGCACATAGTTCTGGGACTTTAGGGTATATTGAACCCTAGTCTAACTCAGTATTAAGTACTACTCCTAAAACTGATATGCTAGCTCATTAAAACTGAGGTCCTGAGTTTTTGTAACTATACTAATCTTAAATCATTGTATCCTAAAAACTATAGCTAAAAGTTGACTAAACATTGTTTAAAACTTTAATGTTGATATTCTGAGCTAGATTCTGAGATAAACTAATTCATGAGAAAATACTACAAATCAGGGCTAAGTTTTTGATTTCTCAAACTTCTGGGGTTTTGGGCATAATGGTGAACAAAAACCTTACTAAATACCTACATACCCAGTGGAAGAAGATTCCTGGAGAAAATCTGAAGTTTGAAGCTTGTAGGAAGAAGCCCTAAGTCTGGATGGAGAGAAGAATTGCTTATGTTCTTTCTTTCTGAGACTTGACCGAAGGAATAAAGAAAACATAACTAATTTGGGTTAAGACTTATTAAAATAAACCTAAAATGACTTATTGTCGAAGTTAAAATAAGAGGGAAAGGTCTAAAATACCTTTGAGAAATTTAATTAAAAACTGCTGGGAAATATTGGCCCAGGCTTCCACGGGCACCAACCATGACCCATGGACTGAACCATGATTCGTGGTTCCCTAGCCAAAAAGTTGGCCGTGGGTCTTATTTCCACGGCCACCATCTATGGTCCGTGGACTATCCCACAGTCCATCAAACCTGGTCGTGGTTCTCAGGCAAATTATGTAGCCTCAGTCTAATTTTCATGGGTGGCCGTGAACTGTTTCATGGTCCATGGTTCCACCTCTTAGACCTGACCCCATTTTTGTTAGGCTCTGTCTGATTTCCAAGAGCCTATTCCATGAATTATGGACTGTTCCACGGCCTATAGATCTGGCTCGTGGAACCTGTTGTCCCTTTGACAGCTTAACACTTGGAATTTTCTAGGCTGTTTCTAGACTTAGAATTTCTGGGGTGTTACAAAGCCTAATCAGAATATCCCAATATTTGCATCCAGTGATAATGTGTTTTGAAATTAGGAGAAAGGTAAAGTATTCAAACAAAATTACACATAGCATTATATTTGGGTAATTAAAACTCTCATATGAATGTATATTAATTTTTTTTGTAAGTGTACATCGTGGAGCTAAACAATGTGTCTCTTCTAGAGAGTACTACTGCTATAAGCTGAAAATGCATGATGGACAAGACACAATAATATTATTAAGCAGATAATTATTGCAACATTTTGTTATTGACATGTACATCAAATTGGAAACAACAAGACTTGAATGTTTTAAGCTGGAGTAATCAAACCTTAAAAGGGAAATATTACAAGGTAAATTTGATAGTATATGTAATGACCCTTCTAATCATTATGGGGTGATTAGGGTCGTAGTATCCTATTGGAGTCCCCGTAGTAAGTTTAGCTAATAAAAATCTCAAAGGTGGGGAGGTTTAAAACTAAAAAAACTCTTGTGTAATCATGATGACTTGTACCTTGTTGTGTTCCGTTAGGGGGTGACCTAGTGATCTAGACCTCTGTAGGGAATTTAAAGACTACAAGTGAGTTCATAGAAAGTGTTTATAGTGGCTTCCATGTTGGGTTAATTTTATGATGTCTTGAGAATGAAATTTGTGTTCTGAAATGGGACTAAGTGCGGAGTTTACTGAGCTATTGGTTCCGAGGCACCACTGCAGTATTGAGATTTTTACAGCAGTGAGACCGCCATAGTGGTCAGAGTGCCTCCATAGTGATGGTTGGAAAAGTTGTTAGGACTCGTCATAATGGGTCCTTGGTTACCATGGTGGGTTCGTTGCAACAAAGAAGTGTCCACCGCAGCAAACGATGTGAGGCATAATGATCGATTTAAGAATGTTATTTCGAGTTTAACCTCATAAACTCTAAGAACTCATTCCAGAACTGCAAATAGGCAATTTTCACAAGGTTAGGTCTATTTTCTCTTAGAGGTAAGGTTACTTCATCAGTTATTCCATTAGTAATCATCTAATATTCTAGAATTATTAGGGATGATTATAATGGTGAATTTGGGGTTAGAACTACAAAACAATTAAAGAGCATAGGAAACCTATGGGTAGATGTAATTATCATCTAGAATGCTTTTAAATTGTAAATTAACACATCCTACCATGAAATTAATGTTCTTGACAATGCTTGTTTGAATAAGATGTCAAATTGTTGAAGCCTGTCTTTAAATGAATTATGGTTGTAATATGTACTTGTGGTACTCATTGTATACTGGTTGTTATTATCCAGAGAGATAACTAGAATGAGAACATAAAGAGATATGTTTGTAAGGAATGAGAATATACATACCATTCGAATGATAAGTGGCTCAAGTCAAATGTGAGCTTACGGATGAGCAGTTATATATAGAGACCTAGGGTTCCCTACAAGTCATGACTAGTTGGGAAATATTAAAGTCCCTTTATCATGTGTGTACAGATAAGTGAAAGTTGTGAGTTTAAATGGTATAGAGTGATAGTGATGAGATACATAGGATATACATTTGTAATCAGTAAGGATATGATTTTGTGATTGTGATATGACTGCATTATATTTACAGAGTTTGTGATAACTTATTATGCTGCTTTGGTTAACTTATATGTCCATTGTTGATTGACATTGCTATTGTAACACCCCAGAATATCTAGCCCAGACTTATCTTAGAAAAACAAGAAGAAAAATATTTTTTCCAACTATCAGCAAGAATCACGAGTTGAACCCACGACCCGTGGAAGTTTCCACGAGTCGTGGATTTGATTTGTGGAATCAAATCAGAGAACTGACAATTTCTCTGAGAACCATAATTGGGTTCTAATGACCGTGGAAGGATCCACGAGTCGTGAACCCAAGTCATGGAACCAGACCTGAGACCAGCCATTCCTTTGAGAACCACAATTGGGTTCCATAGACCATGAAAGGTTCCACGGGTCGTGAACCCAAGTCGTGGAACTCAGACCCGCGGCTAGGCAAAGGACCCAGGAACCACGATAGGGTTCCACGAGCCATGGAAGTTTCCAAAAGCCGTGGAACCCATCCGTAGAACCTGAGTCGCGATATTTCCAGCAGAATTCTTTTATTTTCCCAGGGGTGTTTTGGACTTTTCCTACCTATTTTAAGGCCTATGCTACGTTATTTTGGTTATTCTAAGCCTGATTAATTAGTCAAAAACTACCTAAAATATCTATTCTCCTACATTCATCGGACTTAGAAAGAAAAGAAGAGAGAGAGGTGACGGTTTTCTTTCAAGAACAGGCAGAGGTCTTCTTCAAGTTCAGCCCCAAAACCCAAAGGACTTCTCCATAGTTTTATTCACCAGGTATGTGGGATTTCACTAGTGGGTTTCTTTCACCCATTAGGTCCCTAGATTTCTCCGTAGTTTTCTTCACCAGGTATGTGGGATTTCACTAGTGGGTTCCTTTCACCCATTAGATTTTAGTTGGTAGGGATTGCAGCTCTTTCCCTCCAAACTCAGCTTGTTTAGTCTTTATTCGAGGATGAATGATCCCAAGGGGGAGATATTGTAATATCCCATAACTTCTAGCCCATACTTAGCTCAGAAAAACCAGAAGAAAAATATTTTTTCCAACTGTCAGCAGGAATCACGAGTTGAACCCATGACGCTTAGAAGTTTCAATGAGTCATTGATTGGATTCATGGAATCAGGTCAGAGAACTGAAAATTTCTCTTAGAACCACGATTGGGTTCTACGAACTGTGGAAGGATCCACGAGTCGTGAAACCAGACCTGAAACCAGCCATTTTTTTTAGAATCACAATTGGGTTCTACGGACCGTGGAAGGTTCCACGGGTTATGAACCCAAGTCGTGGAACTAAGACTCATATCTAGGCAAAGGACCAAAGAACCATGACAGGGTTCCACAAGCCGTGGAATTTTCCACGAGCCGTGGAACCCATCCGTAGAACCTGAGTCGTAATTTTTCCAGCAGAATTCTTTTATTTTCCCAGGGGTGTTTTGGACTTTTCCTACCTATTTTAAGGCCTATGCTACGTTATTTTGGTTATTCTAAGCCTGATTAATTAGTCAAAAACTACCTAAAATATCTATTCTCCTACATTCATCGGACTTAGAAAGAAAAGAAGAGAGAGAGGTGACGGTTTTCTTTCAAGAACAGGCAGAGGTCTTCTTCAAGTTCAGCCCCAAAACCCAAAGGACTTCTCCATAGTTTTATTCACCAGGTATGTGGGATTTCACTAGTGGGTTTCTTTCACCCATTAGGTCCCTAGATTTCTCCGTAGTTTTCTTCACCAGGTATGTGGGATTTCACTACTGGGTTCCTTTCACCCATTAGATTTTAGTTGGTAGGGATTGCAGCTCTTTCCCTCCAAACTCAGCTTGTTTAGTCTTTATTCGAGGATGAATGATCCCAAGGGGGAGATATTGTAATATCCCATAACTTCTAGCCCATACTTAGCTCAGAAAAACCAGAAGAAAAATATTTTTTCCAACTGTCAGCAGGAATCACGAGTTGAACCCATGACGCTTAGAAGTTTCAATGAGTCATTGATTGGATTCATGGAATCAGATCAGAGAACTGAAAATTTCTCTTAGAACCACGATTGGGTTCTACGAACTGTGGAAGGATCCACGAGTCGTGAAACCAGACCTGAAACCAGCCATTTTTTTTAGAATCACAATTGGGTTCTACGGACCGTGGAAGGTTCCACGGGTTATGAACCCAAGTCGTGGAACTAAGACTCATATCTA
Source organism: Jaltomata sinuosa (assembly GCA_003996215.1). Lineage (NCBI taxonomy): Eukaryota > Viridiplantae > Streptophyta > Magnoliopsida > Solanales > Solanaceae > Jaltomata > Jaltomata sinuosa. The sequence continues at coordinate 280,253 of QJPP01007636.1, read as the reverse complement.
GGCAAAGGACCAAAGAACCATGACAGGGTTCCACAAGCCGTGGAATTTTCCACGAGCCGTGGAACCCATCCGTAGAACCTGAGTCGTAATTTTTCCAGCAGAATTCTTTTATTTTCCCAGGGGTGTTTTGGACTTTTCCTACCTATTTTAAGGCCTATGCTACGTTATTTTGGTTATTCTAAGCCTGATTAATTAGTCAAAAACTACCTAAAATATCTATTCTCCTACATTCATCGGACTTAGAAAGAAAAGAAGAGAGAGAGGTGACGGTTTTCTTTCAAGAACAGGCAGAGGTCTTCTTCAAGTTCAGCCCCAAAACCCAAAGGACTTCTCCATAGTTTTATTCACCAGGTATGTGGGATTTCACTAGTGGGTTTCTTTCACCCATTAGGTCCCTAGATTTCTCCGTAGTTTTCTTCACCAGGTATGTGGGATTTCACTACTGGGTTCCTTTCACCCATTAGATTTTAGTTGGTAGGGATTGCAGCTCTTTCCCTCCAAACTCAGCTTGTTTAGTCTTTATTCGAGGATGAATGATCCCAAGGGGGAGATATTGTAATATCCCATAACTTCTAGCCCATACTTAGCTCAGAAAAACCAGAAGAAAAATATTTTTTCCAACTGTCAGCAGGAATCACGAGTTGAACCCATGACGCTTAGAAGTTTCAATGAGTCATTGATTGGATTCATGGAATCAGATCAGAGAACTGAAAATTTCTCTTAGAACCACGATTGGGTTCTACGAACTGTGGAAGGATCCACGAGTCGTGAAACCAGACCTGAAACCAGCCATTTTTTTTAGAATCACAATTGGGTTCTACGGACCGTGGAAGGTTCCACGGGTTATGAACCCAAGTCGTGGAACTAAGACTCATATCTAGGCAAAGGACCAAAGAACCATGACAGGGTTCCACAAGCCGTGGAATTTTCCACGAGCCGTGGAACCCATCCGTAGAACCTGAGTCGTAATTTTTCCAGCATAATTCTTTTATTTTCCCAGGGGTGTTTTGGACTTTTCCTACCTCTTTTAAGGCCTATGCTCTGTTGTTTTAGTTATTATAAGCCTGATTAATTAGTCAAAAACTACCTAAAACATCTATTCTCCTACATTCATCGGACGTAGAAAGAAAAGAAGAGAAAGAGGCGATTGTTTTCTCTCAAGAACAGGCAGAGGTCTTCTTCAAGTTCAACCCCAAAACCCAAAGGACTTCTCTGTAGTTTTCTTCACCAGGTATGTGGTATTTCACTAGTGGGTTTCTTTCACCCATTAGGTCCCTAGACTTTCATCAGTTCTTCAGTTTCTCCATTTACTGTTTAGACGTAGGGTTCCTAAATCTTAGTGATTCATTATAATTCAGTTATTATAGCTTCCATGGTACTAATTACATATTCTTGGAGAAGTAGCACCGTTTCATGTATAAGACCTAGAAACCTATCTTGTGTTAATTCCAGCATTTCATAGATTATGCTTGCTAGGCAGATTAGTCAGACAATCATGCTTCAGAATTCGAATGCCAAATTTTTTAGTATATGTATGTTGCATTCTCAGTAAATTATCAGTACTTTGAGCTATCCATTATTTCATTGCATTGTGTCTTATATTCAGTTGGGAGTAGACTTAGTACCGAGCGGATGAGGGGATGAAGGCTTAGCTTTCAGATTAGGCTAAGACCTTTAGTAGCAGTCCCCAAGTCCCACAACTACGATGCCACCGTATGTGTTAAAAGAGTCAGCTGTCAGACTAGGGTGCACATCCTTGCCCCCTGTGGGCACCAATAGTGGATCCACGTCAGACTTGTTCATACTCTTGGCAAGGTATGAACACCCTTCCATCCAGGGTTACAGGATTGTCCCATAGTTAGCTCAACTTGGGGTATGTCAGTTAATAGTATCTCCCACAGTCAGGCTCATATTGTATTGACCATGTGCCCAGCATTTATTTTAGTATTCAGTTCAACATGTTATATTCATGATTTGTACTTGGTCATTGTATCCAGTCGAGCTATCACTTATATTTTAGTACGTTCATGTTTATGCTCAGTTCTTTATTGTTCACCTTAGTACATATCCTGCATGATCAGTACCTTCAAAGTACTGAAGCATACTTTTGTGCTACATCATTTTATGATGTAGGTTCAGGCACTCAGCATCCAGACCGCGCTTAGTCGACTTCCAGTACGTACTCAGCAGCTCAGTGGTGAGTCCTCATAATTCGAGGATGATAGACATGCTTTACTTTCAGTATTTACTTTTTTTAGTTTTAGTCCTGTCAGAGTTAGTTGGGGGCATGTACCAGCACCTCATATCAGTTAGAAGGCTTTCATACATAGACTAGATTTCAGCAGTTGTTAGTGCGGTTTTCAGTCAGCACTATACTATTTATATATTTTTTATATTCACATATTTGGGTTCTTCTTGTTATAGTTATTAAATTGTTTTTAGCTTCCGTACAGTGCATGTTTTAAAAATTGAACTTGTATAGATATGCCATGACATGGGTTAGCTTGGGGTCACTTGTGATAATAAGCACCGTGTCGCATCCAGGGGGTAGCCTCGGGGCATGACAAACTTGGTATCAGAGCATCATATTTAAGTGTCCTAGAGTGTCTGAAAGCCGCGTCAAGTAGATCTTTTTCATGGATATGAAGCACACCACACTTATGGGGGAGAGGCTATAAGATGTCATTAGGAACAACTTCCCTTCCTTTTTTTCCAGCTCGTTCTATAGAGTGTAAACTCTATTTAATCTCCTTCTAACTCATGCTCTTCGCATTTCAGAAAAATGCCTCCTAGAAGAGCTAACGCTAGGAATCAGCCAGCGGATCCAGCAGATCTGTTGAATGAGCAAGTCACACATGCCGAATTCAGGGATGCTTTCCAAGTGCTTGATCAGGCCATGATCGCCTAGGACAATCAGTAGGGTGCGGCACCAGCTCCACCTTAGATTAACACTGCTGCAGCCAGGATCTGGGATTTCACACGGAAGAACCCTCCAGAGTTTTATGGGTCCAAGTCGGAAGAGGATCCTTAAGATTTCTTGGATGATATTCAGAAGGTGACAGACATTATGGGTGTCACTCCAATCGAGGGTGCAGATTTGGCTGCCTATCATTTGAAGGGAGTGGCCTACACTTGGTACCAGCAATGGAAGGAATCCCGTTGTGCCAATGCAGGGCCAGTGACTTGGAATCTTTTCAAGATAACTTTTCTAGACTGGTTATTCCTACTAGAGCTCAGGGAAGCCAAGGTTAAGGAATTCATCAATCTGAAGCAAGATGACATAAGCGTGAAGGACTATGCTCTCAAGTTCACTCAGCTATCCAAGTGTGCCCCAACGATAGTAGCTGACTCTAGAGCTCGTATGAGAAAGTTTGTATCCGGTGTATCAGATGATGTAGTCAAGGAGTGCAAGATTGCTATGCTGATTAAGGAGATGGACTTCTCCTGGTTGGTTACCTACGCTTAGCAGATCAAGGAGGAGAAAATCAAGGAAAGGGGAGGAGATACTAAGAGGGCTAGGACAAGTGACTTTAGCTACTCTCAGCAGAGGTTAGAGAGTGGCAATTGCTCTCAGTTCCGTCAGAAGAATTCAGCTCCAGCTCCATCTTCTACTAGTGCTCCAGTGCCTAAGTTTAAGAAGGATCGATGGGATAGAGTATCTGGCTCTAAGTCCAAGGTACGGTTACTAGTGGGCGCACTAACCCAGTGTGTAAGAAATGTGGTAGAAACCACTAGGGTAAGTGCATGGCAGGTAGTGGAAATTGCTTTAGTTGTGGTAAGCCAAGACACATGATGAGAGATTTTCCGAAAGCTTCTCAAAAGGGTAAGGATGTTCGCCCACAGACTCAGACTGGTTCTACAGCAGCTCCAGCAGGTCGCCCAACTCAGCAGAGTGCCTCCTTTAGAACAAGTGGCGGTCAGCACCAGAACAAGTTATATTCTCTTCAGGCTCGATAGGACCAGGAGGATTCTCTCGATGTAGTCACGGGTATGTTGCGAGTCTTTAATATTGATGTCTATGCATTATTAGATCTAGGGGCTACACTTTCCTTTATAACTCCACATATAGCAGTAAACTTTGGTGTCAGTCCAGAAATCCTCCCAGAACCCTTCTCAGTCTCTACCCAGTTGGTGACCCAGTTATAGCTAGATGGGTATATAGAAATTGCCTTGTCACAGTCTCCCAGAAAGTCACCTCAGCAGATCTTGTAGAGTTAGAAATGGTAGGTTTTGATATCAATCTAGGCATGGTTTGGTTACATTCCTGTTATGCCTCAGTCAATTGTAGAACTAGGATCGTTCGGTTTCAGTTACCAAACGAGCCAATCTTAGAATTGAAGGGTAATAACTCAGTGCCTGTAAGTCATTTCATCTCCTACCTTAAGGCCATAAAAATAATTTCCAAGGGGTATATCTACCATCTTGTTTGGGTTAAGGATTCAAACTTCACAACCCCAACTCTCGAGTCAGTTCCAATAGTAAGTGAATTTCCAGAAGTGTTCCTAGAAGATCTTCCCAGACTCCCTCCAGAAAGGGATATCGACTTCGGAACGATCTCCTTCCAGATACACAGCCTATTTCAATTCCTCCTTACAGAATGGCTCCAGCTAAGCTTAAGGAATTGAAAGAATAGCTGAAAGACTTGCTAGATAAGGGCTTCATCATACCCAACATCTCTCCGTGGGGTGCTCCAGTGTTGTTCATGCATAAGAAAGACGGTTCTCTCAGGATGTGCATTGACTATCATCAGTTGAACAAGGTCACAATAAAGAATAAATTTCCCATCCCCAGTATTAATGACTTGTTCGACCAGCTTCAGGACGCTAGTTGCTTTCTAAGATAGACCTCAAATCCAGCTATCATTAGCTCAGAGTCAGAGGTAGTGATATCCCAAAGATAGCCTTCAGGACTAGGTATGGTCACTACGAATTTGTAGTTATGTCTTTTGGACTAACCAATGCTCCTACAGTTTTCATGGACTTAATGACTAGGGTGCTCAAGCAGTACTTGGACTTGTTCATTATTGTCTTCATTAATGATATCCTCGTCTATTCTTGGAATGAGGAAGAGTATGTGAATGATCTAAGGATCGTTCTACAAACTCTCAAGGACCGCCAGCTATTCACCAAGTTTAGTAAGTGTGAGTTATGGTTGAAATGAGTTGCTTTCCTTGGTCATGTGGTATCTAGCAAAGGGATCCGAGTGGATTCTGAAAAAATTGAGGCAGTAAAGCACTGGCCCAAACCCACCTTCCTAACAGATATCAGAAGCTTCTTGGGTTTGGCCGGTAACTACAGGAGTTTTGTTAAAGGATTTTCATCCATAGCTTCCCCATTGACCAAGTTGACTCAGAAGAAGGTCAAGTTCCAGTAGTCAGATGAGTGTGAGAAAAGATTCTTAGAACTAAAGACCAGGTTGACTATAGCTCATGTCTTGACTCTACCAGAGGGTTCGGATGGTTATGTGGTTTATTGTGATGCATCTAGGATTGGCCTGGGTTGTGTCTTGATGAAGCAGGGTAAGGTCATAGCATATGCTTCCAGATAGCTTAAGGTCCATGAGAAGAATTACTCGACTCATGACCTCGAGCTTGCAGCTGTTGTATTTGCCTTAAAGATCTGGAGATACTACTTGTATGGTGTGTATGTTGATGTATTCACATATCATAAGAGCCTCCAGTATGTGTTCAGCCAGAAAGAGTTGAATCTTCATCAGAGGAGATGGCTTGAGTTCCTCAAGGATTATGATATGAATGTGCTTTACCATCTGAGTAAGGCCAATGTAGTGGCTGACACCCTCAGTAGACTGTCCATGGGTAGTGTGTCACATGTTGAGGAAGAGAAGAAAGAATTAGCCAGAGATGTTCATCGGCTTGCTCGCTTAGGAGTTTTCCTTATGGACACGTCAGAGGGTGGTGTGATAGTCCAGAATAGATTGGAATCTTCATTGGTAGTAGAGGTTAAAGAGAAACAGGATAGCAACCCTATATTGCTTCAGCTAAAGGGTGCAGTTAATCAGCAGAGAGTAGAGGTTTTCTCCCAAGGGGGAGATGGTGTGCTTCATTATCAGGGTCACTTATGTGTTCCTAAGGTGGGTGAGTTGAGGCAGCAGATCCTTATAAAATACCATAATTCCAGATATTCTATTCATTCGGGTGCCACTAAGATGTACTGTGATCTACAGAAAGTCTATTGGTGGAATGATATGAAAAGGGACATCACATATTTTATTGCTAAGTGTCCCAACTGTCAGCAGATGAAGGTAGAACATCAGAAACCAAGAGGTGTGACTCGGGAGATTAGCATTCCTACTTGGAAGTGGGATGTGGTTAACATGGATTTCATTACGGGATTGGCTCATACTCGCAGACAACATGACTCCATTAGGTGATAGTGGACAGAGTCACTAAGTCAGCTTATTTCTTGGAAGTCAAGACTACCAAAACTCTACATCAGCGAGATAGTCAGGTTGCATGGGGTTCCCCTGTCTATCATTCAGATAAAGGTCCTCAGTTTACATCTCACTTCTGGGGATCATTCCAGAAGGGCCTTGGTAGTCAGGTGAATCTCAATACGGCATTTCATCTGCAGATGGATGGTCAGGCATAGCATACTATTAGGACCTTAGAGTACATGTTGACAGCGTGCGTGATCAATTTCAAGGGTAGTTGGGATGATCACCTACCTCTCATAGAATTCGTCTACAATAACAGCTTTCTATCCAGTATTCAGATGGCCCCATATGAGGCACTCTATGGGTGTAGGTGTAGATCACCGGTTGGTTGGTTAAAAGTAGGTGAAGCAGCCTTGGTTGGACTGGATTCGCTACATGAGGCTATGGAGAAAGTTTAGCTCATTAGAGAGAGATTGAAAATAGCTCAGAGTCATCAAAAGTCCCATGCAGATGTAAGGAGAAGGGACTTAGAGTTCGAAATTAATGATTGGGTTTTCCTAAAAGTATCACCCATGAAGGGTGTGATGATATTTGGCAAGAAAGGAAAGCTTGGTCCCAGGTATGTAGGTCCTTACAAAATTCAGAAAAGGGTTGGGAATGTGGCGTATGAGTTAGAGTTGCCGGTAGAGCTAGCAGCGGTTCATCCAGTCTATCATATTTTTTGTTGAAGAAGTGTGTTGGTGATCCGATAGCGCTAGTGCCTTTAGAGAGTGTGGTTGTGAAGGATAGCCTCACCAATGAGGAGGTTCCAGTTGAGATTCTTGACCGTCAGGTTCGAAGATTGAGAAATAAGGAGGTCGCTTCAGTAAACGTTTTGTGGAGGAATCAGTTCGTAAAGGGAGATACTCGGGAAGCAGAAGTAGCAATGATGGCCAAGTACCCTCACCTCTTCCCTCCCAATTCAGTTTCAGCTTGAGGTAATAGTTCCTCTCCAGTCTCTCAGTTTACTCTTGTGTAATTCAGTCTCAGTACCTTGTTCCCTAAGTTATCCTTGCATTTCAGCATAATTGCATGTTCATGGGACTCAGTCCAGCTAGATATCAGTTTCTAGTACTCAGTTGGTAGGGATTGCAGCTCTTTCCCTCCAAACTCAGCTTGTTTAGTTTTCATTCAAGGACGAATGATCCCAATGGGGATATATTGTAATATCTCAGAACTTCTAGCCCATACTTAGCTCAGAAAAACCAGAAGAAAAATATTTTTTCCAACTGTCAGCAGGAATCACGAGTTGAACCCATGACGCTTGAAAGTTTCAATGAGTCATTGATTGGATTCATGGAATTAGATCAGAGAACTGACAATTTCTCTGAGAACCACGATTGGGTTCTACGGACTGTGGAAGGATCCACGAGTCGTGAACCCAAGTCGTGAAGCCAGACCTGAAACCAGTCATTTTTTTTAGAACTACAATTGGGTTCTACGGACCGTGGAAGGTTCCACGGGTCATGAACCCAAGTCATGGAACTAATACTCGTAGCTAGGCAAAGGACCAAAGAACCATGACAGGGTTCACAGGCCGTGGAATTTTCCACGAGCTGTGGAACCCATCCGTAGAACCTGAGTCGTAATTTTTCCAGCATAATTCTTTTATTTTTCCTGGGGTGTTTTGGACTTTTCCTACCTCTTTTAAGGCCTATGCTACATTGTTTTGGCTATTCTAAGCCTGATTAATTAGTCAAAAACTACCTAAAACATTTATTCTCCTACATTCATCGGACTTAGTAAGAAAAGAAGAGAAAGAGGCGATTGTTTTCTCTCAAGAACAGGCAGAGGTCTTCTTCAAGTTCAACCCCAAAACCCAAAGGACTTCTCTGTAGTTTTCTTCACCAGGTATGTGGGATTTCACTAGTGGGTTTCTTTCACCCATTAGGTCCCTAGACTTCAGTCAGTTTTTCAGTTTCTCCATGTACTGTTCAGACTTAGGGTTCCTAAATCTTAGGGATTCATTGTAATTCAGTTGTTATAGCTTCCATGGTACTAATTACGTGTTCTTGGAGAAGTAGGACTTTTCCCAAGCTATACCCTGGATGCGGTATAGGATTCGAGACCACAACTGATCCCAAGCTAACTCTTGGACTTTTCATGCATAAAACATAATATAGACATTCATAGCGGAAGCATAAATAGAAGTAGCAAGCAAACAAACTCATGATAAATATAATGGTCTAAGAGTATCACAATCTAAAAACCAGAAATACTGACTATCTATCTATGTCTGAAAAGCCTCTACTTGTAAGATGATTTGCTAGGACATGATCCCAAGCTAACTCTAAGTACTGAATGAAATACATCAAAGATAACTAATAATCACAACTAGATCTCGAACGATAAGGACTCACAAACTCTGACAGGAAATCCTGCTGAGTCTAGCCACGAGTCTTGGAGTGAACGCTTGAATCTACATCATGATAAGATGCATCACAAAGAGGTATGCTATCAATACTATGGAATGTACTGAGTATATGAGATATCCATAATCCGTGATAACATATGCTTAAAAACATTCCTTAAGCTGAAATCATGTAGTAATAGTTAAATCTGTAATGTACGTAATAACTCAATGCAATATCATAATCTAAAAACATGTTTGTAATTGTAAGTCATAAGTAGTAAGTCTGAAACTTATAAGCAAAGAGTCAAATACATTTAAAAGCTTAAAACCATTTATGTGGGAGTTTTGCGTGATCGATATAGATCATACGAGCTATATAGAATCCAACTGCTATACCCTAGTTGGCAGAGCTGTTTGTACCTTACCGGGGTACAAACCATATTTAGAGTGGAACCACCATCATGTGCCTATTGGGATAAATAACCTACGCTGGCAACGTAGTTCTGGAACCCTCGTCAACATGGTGCGAAATACTACTCCCAAAACATATGTAAAGCTCATACATAAACTGTGATATATCTGGATGTCAAAATTGTTCATAAAACATGTGGATATATCTAGATGTCATGCTACTTGTAAATTCATAAGTCTTGAAAGCATAGCCTTTCCCTAGTTCAAAACATTCTTTTTACTAAAATTCATAGCTTTAAGGACTAGGTATGCTAATTTCGTGAATACTTGAGGACATGTTATCTAAACATGCCAATTTATCTTGTAAACATGCAATAGAGTGAAATCATACTAAAAATCATTCTCAATTCATGGGCTTGTAGAAATGCTTATAGAATCCTTATAAAAATAATGCATAAAATGTTAAATAATATATCACACTACAAGTAAATCAGTTTCTTAGAAAAATTCATAATTGGGTAGCAACCCTAATTTCTCAATTACATAAAACCAAAGTAAAAATATTAGGTTTTGGGCATACGGGTGGAAGAATACCCTTATTAAATACCCACATACCAAAACTTAGGAGATTCCTTAGCAAGAACTTGGAGATGGAGACTTGGAGGAGGAACCCTAAGCCTTGAAACTTGAGAAAAGAATCATTTTCTTACTTTTTGAGGTTAGATTGAAGGAATGAGGGATAACTTGACTAATTGTAATATAAATCCTCCCTTAAGGACCCTAAAATGATAGGATTTAGATTTTAAAGATGGGGAAAAGACTAATTTACCCTTATTGAGTGGGTCTAGAAAACTAAAATCAGGGAATTCTATAGATGGGTCTACGGCCCGTGAAATCAAATGATAGACTGTGGAAGGACCCATGGAATCTGAAACCATTTTTGAGACTTGCTGAACTATAATTCAAAGAGTCAATCGATTGTTCGTGAAATGGATCAATGGACGGTCCTATGACCCATGGTTTTATGTTGGGAGAGTGAGGGTCCTCTGATGTTCAAGAACCACGACTAATAGGATAGCCCGTGGAACTTATTGATGGGTCATGAATCGAACCATGGTTTTGGGACCCTAAATCGAGGGTCCTCTGATGAACAAAATCTCAGATGATAGGATGGGTCGTGGTTCAAAATGATGGTCCATGTTATCACCCGTGGATTTTAGGGAAGCAAACATAGATGATCAAACCACGGATCAGACCATGGGTCATGATCCAGAACAATGGCCCGTGATCATTACCGTGATTTTTGGAAACATTGATTTTCCCGTAGTTTTCCTATTTAGCACCATAAGGTAGCTAGTTCAAGTTCGAGGGTGTTACACTATCTCCCCCTTAAGATTATTCATCCTCAAATGAAGACTAAAATAGCTGAGATAGATTCAAAAGACATGTATACATACTAGAAACATGGAAGAACAAATAGAATCATGAAACTGAGAGAAAAACTAGTGAGGAAACATGAGAATACTAAGGAGGAACTATTACCTCAAGCTGAAATTGAATTGGATGGAAAAAAGTGAGGGAACTTGGCCATTATAGCTGCTTCTGCTTCCCAAGTAGCTCTCTCAATTGACTGGTTCCTCCAAAGGACATTCACTGAAGCAACTTTCTTGTTCCTCAACCTTCGAACCTGACAATCAAGAATCTCAATTGGAACCTCTTCATAAGCGAGACTATCCTTCACACCCACATTCTCTAATGGCACAACTAAGGCCGGATCACCAACACACTTTTTCAACAAGTACACATGGAAGACTGGATGAACCACTGCAAACACTGCTGGAAACTCTAACTAATAAGCCACATTACGACCTATCCTCAGAATCCTATAGGGACCTGTATATCAGGGACTAAGCTTTCCCTTCTTACCAAATCTCATCACACCATTCATGGAAGACACTTTCAAAAATACCCAATCATATACCTCAAACACTAAGTCTTTTCTCCTCTCATATGCATAGGATTTCTATCGACTCTGAGCAGTCTTCAACCTCTCACTAATAAGCTGAACTTTTTCCATAGTATCATGGAATAATCTGGCCCTATCAATGCAACTTAACCTACCTCAAACCAACCTATTGGTGATCTACATCTCCACCCATAGAGTGCCTCATATGGATCCATCTTAGTGATAGAGTGAAAACTGTTATTGTAGGCAAACTCTATAAGAGAAAAGTGCTTATCCCAATTTACTTTGAAATCAATCACGCAAGCTCTCAACATATCCTCTAAGATCTGAATGGTAAGTTCTGCCTGGTCGTCTATCTGAGGGTGAAATGTTATGAAGAGATTCACTTGAGTACCAAGACCTTTCTAAAATGATCTCCAGAACTAGGATGTACACTGAGTACCCCTATATGAGATGATGCATAAGGGAACTACATACAATCTGACTATCTCACGGATGTAGAGTCGGGCAAAATCCTCTGCCGAATTAGTAGTCTTGACAACCAAGAAGTAGGCTGACTTAGTCATCCTGTCTACTATCACCTAAATAGAGTTATATTGTCTGCAATTATGCAACAAGTCTGTGATCAAGTCCATATTACTCTCTTCCCACTTCTAAGTAGGAATGTCAATATTCTGAGTCATACCACTCGGTCGCTGGTGTTCTACCTTCACTTGCTAACAGTTTGGACACCTAGCCATAAAATCTGCAATATCTCTCTTCATTCAATTCCACCTATAGACTTCACATAGGTCATGATACATCTTGGTGGCATAAAGGTAAAGATAATACATGTAACTGTGAGCCTTTAACAAAATACACTGTCTCAACCCATCCACATTTGGAACACACAACCGACCATGATAGCAAAGCACACTATCTCCCCCTAGGATAAAACCTCTACTTTGGTGATGGATAACACCCTTCAACTGATGAAAAATAGGATTACTATCTTGTTTTTCCTTCACCTCAATTACCAAAGAAGATTCTGACCCATTCTGAACTATCAAATCACCATTTGACAAATTTGTAAGGCGAACCCCTAATCGAGCAAGCCTATGAACATCCTTAGCTAATTCCTTCTTTCTTTCTCCAACTTGTAACACACTACCCATGGATAATCTACTAAGTGTGTCAGACACTACATTGCCCTTACCCGAATGGTAAAGCACACTCATGCCATAGTCCTTAAGAAGCTCAAGCCACCTCCTCTGAAAAAAAGATTATATTCCTTCCGAGTGAACACATATTGGAGACTCTTATGGTCAGTAAACATATCCATATGAACACCATACAAGTAGTGTCTCCATATCTTAAAAGCAAAAACCACTATTGCTAACTCATGATCATGACTCGGGTAGTTCTTCTCATGAATCTAAAGCTGTTTGGAAGCATAATCAATCACCTTACCATGCTGCATCAAAACACAACCCAAACCAACTCTAGATGCATCACAATACACAACAAAGCCATCAAAACTCTCTGGTAGAGTGAAAACTGGAGCTGTGGTCAACCTACACTTCAATTCTTGGAAATTATTTTTACACTCATTAGACCACTAAAACTTAACCTTTTTTAGAGTCAACCTGGTTAATGGGGTGATTGTGGATGAAAACTCTTCTACAAATCATCTGTAGTATCCAGCCAAACCTAAAAAACTTCTGATACCTATCGAGGAAATAGGTCTGCTAGTTCTTTACTGCCTCAATCTTCTACGAATCTACTCAAATGCCTTTCTTAGATATTACATGACCCAAAAAAAGTAACAAACTGTAACTAGAATTCACACTTACTGAACTTAGAAAATAATTGATGATCCTTGAGAGTTTGCACCACAACTCTCAAATGGTATGCATACTCCTCCTCACTTCGAGAGTAGAGAATAATGTCATCAATAAAGAAAATAACAAAAATATCTAAGTATTGCTTGAAAACCCCATTTATTAAGTTCATAAATGCTACAGGAGCATTCATTAGTCTAAAATACATAACCACAAATTTGTGGTGACCATACCGAGTTTTGAAGGTTGTCTTTGGAATGTCACACTCTCTAACCCTGAGCTGATGGTAAGCATATCTGAGGTCAATTTTGGAGAAGTAGATGGCACCCTAAAATTGGTTGAACAAGTCATCAATCCTAGGGATGGGTAACTTATTCTTGATTATGACCATGTTCAACTGATAGTAGTCGATGCACATTCTGAGGAAACTATCTTTCTTACGTATGAAGAGGACTGGAGCACCGCATGGAGAGATGTTGGGCCTAATAAAATCCTTGTCTAAAAGGTCTTTCAATTGCTCTTTCAATTCTTTCAGTACTACTGCAGCCATTCTGTAAGGAGGAATAGATATAGGTTGTGTATCTGGGAGAAGGTCTATCCCAAAGTCAATCTCCCGTTTAGGAGGGACTTCGGGTAGATCCTCTAGAAAGACTTCAGGAAATTCAATTACTACTGGAACTGACTGGAGATATGGGGTTTTAGACACAAATCCATAACCCAAACTTTATGATTGACATATCTCTTAGAGATTATTTTCCTAGCCTTGAGGTAAGATACGAAATGTCCCTTCGATGATAGAGGACTACCCTGCCACTCTAAGATAGGTTCATTAGGAAATTGATAACGTATCATTCTGGTCTTGCACTCGACTGAGGCATAATAGGCATGTAGCCAATCCATGCCAAGAATGATATCAAAATATGTCATGTCTAATTCCACTAAGTCTTTTGAGGTAACTCTATGGAGGATTGAGAAAGGTAAATATTTGTATACCCTCTATGCTAGAACTGACTCTCCAACTGGAGTGAATATATAGAAGGGTTCTAGGAGTTGTTTAGGGCTGACTCCATAAATTACAAGTAACATATGGGGTCACAAAAGACAATAAAGCCCCTGGGTCTAACAAAGCATAAACATCAATGGAGAAGACTCATAACAGACCAGTGACTACATCAGGTGAGTCCTCCTAGTCTTAGAGAGATGACATATCATAGAGAAGGTTTTGGGACTGACCACTATATGAGGCAGAAGTGGCACCCTGCTGAGCTGTATAGCCTACTGAAGCTACTGGAGTAGTACCGTGAGTCCTTCCACCTCCACTATTCCATTTGGCTGACGGGTAATCCCTAATCCTATGGCCTACCTGTCTGCAAAAAAAACATCCACTTAAGCCATAGTGATACTCTCCAGGGTAATTCTTAGCACACTTGTTGCAAATAAGGTAAGAAGTCCCTTTCCCAATATTTCCCTGAGAATGAGAGCCTGGTGCCCCGCCTGCCTGATCATGCTTAGTCCGGGATGCCTATGTAGACATACTGGCTAATAATAGCACTGTTCCTGATGACCTTTTCTCAAATAAAGACTGGTTTCCACCTCCAGACCTCTAATAACTGAACCCTAAATCCTTTGTCCTGGCCCTTTTGTTTGCCCTTGCCCTCTTCTTTTGTTTATCCTCCTCAATCTGTTGAGCATAATTCATGAGACAGGAGATGTCCATATCCCCCAACAACATAGCTATGTTGCATTCTTTCTTTACCAAGTAAGATACACCAGAAACAAACTTACTCATCTGGGCCCTTGGCTCAGCCACCATATCTGGAGCATACCTAGAGAGTTAAGTTAATTTAAGCCTATACTCCTGTACTGACATCAATACTTGCCTCAAATTTATGAACTCTTCAGCCTTAGGCTCTCTCAACTCACTTTGGGAAAAATCTATCCAGAAAAGCCTCAACGAAACTCCCAAGTCACAGAAATTGCATTCCTTCCCCTGCCTTCCTTTCATTGAGTGTACCAAATGTGAGCCATATCCTTAAGCTGGTAGGAATCTAGCTCAACACTGCTAGTACCAGTAACCTGTATCATCTCTAGAATCTTCTTTACCTTATCTATGAAATTCTATGAGTCTTTATGAACCTTGGATCCCAAAAACTCTGCAGGTTCATATGGATGAAGTCTCTAACTCTGGCAGCAACTATCCCACTATTTGGGTTAGCAGGAGCAGGCAACTGTTGATTATCCTGGTTGGTCACAGCTTGTGCAAACAGTTGGATAGCATCCCTGAATTTATCATTTGTTACCTCATGGTCCACAACTGGAGGATTAGCATTATGGGTGTTAGCTATGCAAGGAGGCATGATTTTAAATGCATAGAGAATGGATTAGAAAATAGAAATGGAGTTAAACTCTATTGCATGATATTGAATCATGAAAGAAGTGGGGATGTTCCTAAAATGTTTCCTAGCCTCCCCCTTATAAGTGTGGTGCGCTTCACACCCATGAAGAGGCTCTACTAAATATGGCTTTCAAATATCCTAGGATTCTTGAACCTGATGCTCTAATACTAAGTTTAACATGCCTCGAGGCTACCCCCTAGATGCGGCATGGGACCCGAGATAACAAGTGATCCTAAGCTAACCCATGGCCTTAGCATGACTTAAACATAACATACATATTCAAAGAGAAAGCATAAATAGAAGTAACAAGCAAACCAACTCATGATAAAGATAAAGGTCTAAGAGTATCATAATCGGAAAACCAGAAATACTGACTATCTATCTATTTCAAAAAAGCCTCTACTGGTAAGATGAGTTGCCGGGACATGATCCCCAATTAACTCTAAGTAATGAATGGAAGAAATCAAAGCTAACGAAGAATAAAAACTAGCCTTCAAATGATGAGGACTCACTAACACTGATTGGAAATCCTGTTGGGTCTAGCCATGAGTCTGGGAGCAAATTCCTGAATCTACATCATGATAAGATGCAGCACAAAGAGGTATGCGATCAGTAGTATAGAATGTACTGAGTATATGAGATATGTATAATCTGTGATAAAATATTCTTAAAACATAATTAAAGCTGAAATCATGTAGTAATAGTAAAATCTGTAATATAATGACTCAATGCAATATTATAAGTTGAAAACGTGTTTATAATCATAAGACATACGTAGTAAGTCTGAAACTTTATAGCAAAGAGTGAAATACATTTAAAAGCTTAAAACCATTTCTGTGGGAGTTTCTCATAACCAAATAGACCATGTGAGCCACATAGAATCCAATTTTTGTACCCTAGTTGACAGAGTTGTCTGTACCTTATTGTGGTACAAACCATGTTTAGAGTGGAACCACTATCGTGTACCCATTGGGCTAAATAACCTATGCTAGAAACATAGTTCTATACATGGGTTATCTGGAACCCTCATCAGCGCGGTGCTAAATACTACTCCCAAAATATATATAAAGCTAATACATATACTGTGACATATCTGAATGCCAAAACTGTTCATTAAGAATGTGGACATATTTGTATGTCATGCTACTTATAATTTATAAGTCTTTAAAGCATAGCCTAGCCCTAGTTCAAAACATACTTTTTACTAAAATCCATAGCTTTAAGGACTAGACATGCTAATTTCATAAATACTTGAGGCCATGTTATCTAAACATGCCAATTTATCTTGTAAACATGCAATAGAGTAAAATCATGCTAAAAATCATTCTCAATTCATAGGCTTGTAAAATACTTATAGAATCCTCATAAAAATCATGCATAAAGAGTTAAATAGTATATCACAATACAAGTAAATCAGTTTCTTAGAAAATTCATAATTGGGTAGGACCCCTAATTTCTCAATTTCATAAAACCAAAGTAAAATCTTAGGTTTGGGCATAATAGTGGAAGAAGAACCTTATTGAATACCCACATACCTAAACTTAGGATATTCCTTACAAAGAACTTGGAGATGGAGACTTGAAGGAGGACCCCTAGGCCTTGAAGCTTGAGAGAAGAATCATTTTCTTAATTTTTAAGGTTAGATCAAAGGAATGAGAGATAACTTGACTAATTCTGATATAACTCCGCCCTTAAGGACCATAAAATAACAAGGTTTAGGATTTAAGGGTGGGAAAAAATACTAATTTACCCTTACTAAACAGGTCTAGAAAACTAAAAATCGGGGAATTCTACGGACAGTACTATGGCCCATGAAATCAAACGGCGGCCCATGGAATCTTAAACCATATTTAAGACTTGCTGAACTTTTATTCCATGAGTTTCTCGATGGTCTATGTAATGGATCAATAGATGGTCTTGTGACCCGTGCTTTTATCTTGGGAGAGTGAGGGTCCTGTGATGTTCAAGAACCACGACTGATAGGACAACCTGTGGAACTGATTGATAGGTCATCAATCGAACCATGATTTTGGGACCCTAAATAGAGAGAGTCCTATGATGATCAAAATCATGGATGACAGGACGGTTCATTTTTCCAGACCACAGTCTATGAAGTCTCTCATGGATTTTAGGGAAGCAAACATAGAAGGTCAAACCACGGATCAGACCATTGGTCATGATCTAGAATGACGGCCCGTGATCCTGACCGTTATTCCTGGAAACTTGGATTTTTCTACAGTTTTTCTATTTAGAACCATAAGGTAGATGGTTTAGGTTCTGGGGTGTTACAATACTACTGTGGCTCCTCAGATGTATGATGTTTATTAGATAGGGGTATTTCCAATACCAGTGACTAAACTAGTGATGACTGGGAATAAGAACAATTTATTTTATAGGTTCACTAAGAAGAACCTTCAGGATTCTATGGTACTGAGTCTATGGATGCATATAAATTTATTATCGAATGTTATGAGAGGCTCCATAAGATGGGGACAATAGAGAGATAAGGTGTAGAGTTTATCACTTTTTAGTTGTTGGGGGATGCAATGTTATAGTGGAGAGCTTTTGTTGAGTGTAGGCGAGTTGGGTTGTCTCTATTTACCTAGACTTAGTTCTACTCTACATGGTAGGGACAATCCTCAACTTGGCTAGAGTGGCCATATAGTTGGTAGAGGTGGTACCCAGCCTAACCAAGGCGGTGGTTAGACTGGTAGGTATGGTACTTAGAAAAGCAAAGGTGGCACATAGGCAGGTGGTCAAACTCATTTCTATGCTTTTTGAGGTGGACCTGAGGTAGAGACGTCTAATGAAGTTATAATAAGTACTATTCGAGTCTGTGACCATATGGTTATAGCCTTATTTGATCCTAGTTCCACCTTTTCTTACCTGTCTACATATTTGGCAATGGGTATAAATATGATATGTGATTTACTTGATGTTCCTACTTATGTTTCAACCCTTGTTGGTGATTTAGTAATTGTAGATAAAGTCTAATATTTGTCTTGTAACATTCATGGGGTATAAAACCTGGGTAAACTTGGTGATTCTAGATATGGTTGACTTTGATGTCATTCTGGGGATGAGTTGGTTATCTCTGTATCATGCAATTTTATAGTGTAATGCTACGACAGCTATCATAGATATGTTGAGTATGTCTAGACTTGAGTAGAAGGGTGGTTGTAGTCTTTTTCTTAAAAATATTTTATACTTTATTCATGCCAAGAAATTAATAGAGAGGGGGTGTCTTGCATTATTTCCAACCTTTGGGATACTAATGTAGAGGTTCCATCTATTCATTGAACTCATGTAGTCTATGAGTTCTTAGAAGTGTTCCCCATGGATTGACATGGCATGTACTAGACCATGATATTAATTTCTGTATTATCTTAGAGCCAGAGACTCATCCTATTTCTATTCTGCCATATCGGATGGCAGCAGTTGAGTTAATAGAGTTTAATGTTCAGTTGCAGGATCTTCTTAGTAAGGGGTTTATTTGTTTGAGTGCCTCCCTATGGGGTTCTCTTGTGTTGTTTGTAAAGAAGAAATATGGGAATATGCATATGTGCATTGTTTATCATCAGGTGAACAAGTCACCCAGAATAAGTACCCTCTCCACTGTATAGATTACTTGTTTGATCAGCTTCAGGGTGTATTAGTCTTTTCTAAGATTGACTTGAGGTCTAGGTATCATCAACTGAAGATTAGGGTCGAGGATATTCCAAAGACTGCTTTTTGGACCAGATATGGGCATTATGAGTTTTTGGTGATGTCTTTTTCGCTTACTAATGCGTCAGCTTCTTTTATAAGTTTGATGAATGGTATTCTTAATCCATATTTGAATTTATTCTTGATTGTGTTTATTGATGATATTTTGATGTATTCAAATAGTAAGGAAGAGCATGAGAATCATTTGAGAGTTGTGTTAGGGTTTTTGAGAGAGAAGAAATTGTATGCTAAGTTCTCTAAGTGTGAGTCTTGGTTGGAGTCGCTGTCCTTCTTGGGGCATGTGATTTTAAAGGAGGGGATTATGGTTGATCCACAAAAAGTGGAGGCTGTTATGAGTTGGGCTAGGCCCACTTTAGTGATAGAGATCTGTAGCTTTATGGAGATGACTAGTTACTATCACTGGTCTGTGAAAAAGTTTCCTTCTATTGTTTCCCAACTGACTCATTTGACTCTGAAGGATATTCCATTTCAGTGGATGGATGAGTGTGAGGAGAGCTTTCAAAAGCTCAAAACTTTATTAACTACAACTCTCATCTTTGTATTGCCTATGGAAGGTAAGGACTTTGTTATTTATTGTGATGCTTTACATTCTAGTTTGGGTGCTTTTTGATGCACGATATAAAAGTCATTGCATATGCTTCCAGACAGTTGATGGTGGATGAAAAGAACTATCCTACGCATAACTTAGATTTGACAGCAGTGGTGTTTGCTCTAAAGATTTTGAGACACTATCTTTATGGTGTCCGTCGTAAGGTATTTACTGATCACCGTAGTTTGAAGCATGTGTTCACTCAGAGAGATCTTAACTTGAGGCAGCATAGATTGATAGAGCTTCTAAAGCATTATGATATTACTATTTGATACCATCCACGAAAGGCAAATGCGGTGGCTGATGCTCTGAGTCGAGAGCCTAGGAGTATGGGTAGCTTGGCTTGCTAGGAGGCTACAAGGCATCCATTGGCTAGAGAGGTTCAAACTCTTGCTAATATTTTCATGAGACTTAATATGTCTAGATCTAATAGAGTACTGGCTTGTGTTGAGGCAAAGTCATCATTTCTAGAGCAGATTAAGGCCAGACAGTTCGAGGATGCAAGGATGAGCAAGATTCCTGATAACGTCTTACAGTGGGAGGCCAAGGAGGCCATGATTGATGATGAGGGTACCATAAGTATTAAGGGGCATGTGTGTGTTCCTCGCGTTAATGATCTGATTAAAACTATCTTGATAGAGGCTCACAAATTGAGTTTGTCACGCCCTGAGCCTATGCCCTAAACGTAACACGGTGCTTAGAGCAACAAGTGACCCCAAGCTAACCCTTGATCTGGCTCAACTAAGCATTTTAGTTAACATCAATAAGTAGGCGGAAGCTAAAACTGAAGTTCAATTGCAAGTTCAGAAACATAAACTGAAAATCTCAGAATATATGAATATGTGAGTCTGAAGAGTAAAGTGACTAAAAAAGCTGAAAAAACTAACTCTATGTCTGAAAGCCTCTACTACTGATGAGTTGCTAGGACAAGCCCCTAGCTAACTCCAAAATACTAAAAACTAAATGACTAAGGAAAAGCAGCATAAAATACGCCCTCAAACGATGAGGACTCACCACTAACTGTCACTAGGATGGCGCTTAGTTGAACAGATTGCGATACTGAATCTGAGAGCCTGAACCTACATCATAATAGGGTGCAACATATAGAGTATGCGTCAATATTTTAAATGTACTGAGCATATGGGATTTTCAAGTAACTGAAACAGACTAAAATGTTAACATGCTATTTAAAACTGTAATCTTAACTGTAGTACATAGGCCCAAAATATAATCATATATAAAAATCTGAGATGCAAGAGTAATCTAAAAAGCATAATGAATAGTTATAAAAATAGGAACTGAGGGCCTAATGCACACTACTAAGGCTAATTTTGTGGGATATCTTGTCAAACGACATAAACCACGTGACCTAGACGTAGAGTCTGATGTATACACCCTATCGAGAGGATGCAATATACCTTGCCAGGATATAAAGGCATGACTAGCTTGATCACTAAATTGAGACCCACTGAGGAACTAAATAATCATATGGTGGCCCATAGTTCTGGGAATTTAGGGTACGTTGAACCCTAGTCCAACTTGATGCTAAGTACTACTCCTAAAACTGATATGCTATTCATTTAAACTGAGGTCCTGAGTTTCCGTGTTAGAACTATTCAAATCTGAAATCATTGTTTTCTAAAAACTAAAACTGAAAGCTGACTAAACTTTGTTTAAAATCTTGATACTAATATCCTGAATTAGATTCTGAGATAAACCATTTCATGAGAAAATACTAAAAATTTGGGCTAAGTTCTTGTTTTCTCAAACCTTTGTAAAATCTTATACAAAGCGTGAGAATTGATTTCTATAAAGATCTGCATAAGAGGGTAAGAACCCTAGTTTCTAAAATCATGAAAATCAATGTAAAAGCCTGAGGTTTTGGGCATAAGGGTGAATAAAACCTTACTGAATACCCACATACCTGGTAGAAGATAATTCCTAGATTGGGGATGGAGTTCAGAAGCTTTGGAGAAGAGATCCCTAGGTTGGTGGAGAGCAAACTTCTTCTGTTCTTTCTTTCTAAGACTTGAGCAATTAAATGAGGGAAAACTGAACTAAATTTTGTTAAGACTTATTAAAATAAGCCTAAAATGACTTATTATCGAAGTTAAATTAAGAGGGAAAGTTCTAAAATATCCTTGAGGAATTTAATTAAAAACTTCTAGAAAAACTAGACCCAGGCTTCCACCGCCACCAACCACGGCATGTGGACTAAACCATGGCTCGTGGTTTGTGTTTGTGGTTCCATGGACAAAAAGTCTGGTTGCGGGTCTGACTTCCATAGCCACCATCCATGGCCTGTGGACTGTTCCACGATCCATGGAACCTGGCTGTGGTTCTCAGGAAAATTGTCTAGCCTCTGTCTGATTTTCACCGGTGGAGTCCACGGCTCATGGGCTATTCCATGGTCCGTGGTTCCACCTTCTGGACCTGACCATATTTATTTCTAGTCTCAATCTAATTTTCATGGGCCCAGTCCATAGCTCGTGGACTATTCCACAACCCATAGATCTGGCTCGTGGAACCTTCTGTCACTTTGACAACTTAACACTTAGAATTTTCTGGCTGATTCTTATCTTAGAATTTTCTGGGGTGTTACAATATCCCTCCCTTGGGATCATTCATCCTCGAATAAAGACTAAAAAAGCTAAGTTTGGAGGGAAAGAGTTGCAATCCCTACCAACTGAGTTCTAAAAGCTGATTTCTAGCTTATTTGAGTTCTAAGGGCATGGAAAACATGCGGATAATGCAAGAAAACTGAGGGGAAATACACGTGAGGGATTCTGCAAAAACTGGACAGGGACTATTACCTCAAGATGAAGCTGAATCAGAAGGGAAGAGGTGGGGGTACTTGGTCATCATAGCTGCTTCTACTTCCCAAGTAGCCCCTCAACTGACTAGTTCCTCCAAAGGACTTTCTCTGAAGCGACTTCCTTAATACTCAATCTCCGAATTTGATGATCAAGAATCTCAACTAGAACCTCTTCATAAGAGAGACTCTCTTTGATTCCCACACTTTCTAAAGGTACAACTAATGCTGAATCACCAATGCACTTCTTTAGCAAGGATATATGAAAAAATAGGTGCATCGATGCTAAGTCTGCGGGTAACTCTAACTCATAAGCTACTTTTCCAACTCTTTTCAGAATCCTGTAAGGACCTACATATCAAGGACTAAGCTTCCTCTTATTTCCAAACCTCATCGCACCCTTAATGGGTGACACCTTCAGAAATACCCAATCATAAAACTCATATTCTAGCTCTCTTCTTCTCACATCTGAATAGGATTTCAGATGACTTTGAGCCGTCTTCAACCTTTCTCTAATAAGATGAACTTTTTCAATAGTTTCATGGACTGAATCTTTCCCTATCAATGTTGCTTCACCTACCTCAAAACAACATATAGGTGATCTCCACCTCCGCCAATTAGGGGTGTGCATTATTCGGATTAAACCAAAAAACCAAACCAAATCAAACCAAATTTTGATTTTGATTGGTTTTTTGGATTTTTTGTTTGGTTTCGGATTAAGAATTTACTTTTTTGGGTTTGGTTTCGGATTTAAAAAAATAAAAACCAAAAAACTGAAAAACCCGAATTAATATATATATTAACCCTAATAATACTCTAATAAAAAACTAAAAAAGGTAATTATGATTTAGTTTATATTTTATGTTTGGACATCTATTGATATACCTTTTAGGTATTGTGTTTTAATATTTTATTCGTGATTTATATTAGAACATATTTAATTCATTCAATATTATGACTTCTCCTTGTATATAATTTTTATTTTTTTCAACATGTAAATATAACTTTGATTATGTTATAATTATTAACATAACCGAATAGCCGAACCAAAAAAAATCCAACCGAATAGAGAAAAACCAAATCAAACCAAATTTATTTTGGCGTAGATTGGATTGCACTTTTACAAAACCGAAAATTGAAAAATCAAAACCAAATAATACAAAACCAAACTGAAAAACTGAATGCACACCCCTACCGCCAATAAAGTGTCTCACACTGAGCCATCTGAATGCTAGAGTGAAAGATGTTGTTGTAGGCAAACTCTATAAGAGGTAGGAGATCATCCCAATTACCTTTGAAATCAATCACACAAGCCCTCAACATATCTTCTAAGTTCTGGATAGTACGTGCTGCCTGACCATCTACATATCTTCTAAGTTCTGGATAGTACGTGCTGCCTGACCATCTGTCTATGGATGAAAAGTTGTGTTAAGGTTAACCTGAGTACCAAGACCTTTCTGAAATGACCTCCAAACTGATATGTGAATTGAGTACCCCTATCAGAGATGATGGATAAGGGAACCCCATGCAACCTGACTATCTCATGAATGTAGAGCCTAGCATAGTCCTCTTCTGAATCTGTAGTCTTGATAGCCAAAAAGTGGGATGACTTAGTTATCCTGTTACTATCACCCAAATAGAGTCATGTTGTCAACAAGTATGTGGTAAGCCTTTAATAAAGTCCATATTGATCACCTCCCACTTCCAAGTAGGAATATTTATATCATGAGTCAAACTTCCCAATCTCTGATGTTCTACCTAAACTTGCTGACAGCTGGGACACTTAGCCACAAAGTCTGCAATGTCCCTCTTCATGTCATTCCACCAATAGACTTTGCATAGATCATGGTACATCTTGGTGGTGTCGGGATGTATAGAATACCTAGATGTTGTGATCCTATGTCGAAATCTTCTACCTCAAGTCATCAACATTAGGCACACATAAATGCCCTTGGTAACGAAGCACACCATCTCCCCCTTGGGAGAAAACCTATACTCTCTGTTGATAGACAACACCCTTAAACTGCAGCAAAATAGGGTCACTATCTTGATTCTCTTTCACCTCAACTACTAAGGAAGATTTTGAACCATTCTGAACTTTGATACCACCCTCTGTTATATCTGTAAGGCAAACCCCTAAGCGAGCGAGCTTATGAACCTCCTTAGCTAATTCCCTCTTCTCATTCTCAACATGGGACACACTACCCATAGCCAATGTTTTAAGTGCATTAGCCACTACATTGTCCTTACCAGGATGGTAGAGCACATTCATATCATAATCCTTGAGAAACTCGAGCCACCTTCTCTGATGAAGATTCAACTCCTTCTGGGTGAACACATACTGGAGGCTCTTATGTTCTGTAAACACATCTACATGGACACCATATAAGTAGTGTCTATGTATCTTTAAGGTAAAAACAATTGCTACTTACTCAAGATCATAAGTCGGGTAGTTCTTCTCATGAATCATAAGCTGTCTAGAGGCATATGCAATGACCTTACCATGCTGCATTAGAACACAACCTAAACCAACTCTGGATGTATCACAATACACCACAAAACCATTTTAACCCTCTGGTAGAGTCAAATCTAGAGTTGTGGACAATCTAGTTTTCAACTCTTGGATGTTTTTCTCACACTCATTTGACCACTCAAACTTAAACTTTTTCTGAGTCAACCTAGTCAATGGAGCAGCTATAGATGACAACCCTTCAATGAACCTCATGTAGTAACTAACTAAGCCCAAGAAGCTCCTAATGTTTGTTGGAAAGGTAGGTCTAGGCTAGTTTTTTACTGCCTCTATCTTCTGTAATGCCCTCCTTAGACACCAAATAACCCAAAAAAGCACCTGACTGCAACAAAAACTTGCATTTATTAAACTTAGCATATAGTTGTCAATCCTTGAGAGTTTGCAACACAACTCACAAATGATTTTCATACTACACTTTATTTCGAGATTACAATAGGATGTCATCAATGAAGACAATAACAAACATATACAACTACTGCTTGAATACCTTATTCATAAAATCCATATAGGTTGCAGGAGCATTGGTTTGTCCAAAAGATATAACTATAAATTCATAGTAACCATACCGAATTTTAAAGGATGTCTTCGGAATGTCACAATCTCTAACTCTGAGCTGATGATAACCGGATCTAAGGTCACTATTGGAGAATTAACAGGCACCCTGAAAGTGGTTGAACAAGTCATCAATTTTGGGGATGGGATACTTATTCTTGATTGTGACTTTGTTCAGCTGACGGTAGTCGATGCACATTCTGAGCGAATCATCTTTCTTATGCATGAAGAGGACTGGGGCACCCTATGGAGAGATGTGTTGTCTGATGAAACCTTTATCTAAGATGTCCTTGAGCTGATCTTTCAACTCATTTAGATCAGTTGGAGCTATTCTATAAGGAGTAATGGAGATAGGTTGCATATCTGGAAGAAGGTCTATCCTAAAGTCGATCTCCCACTCAAGAGGGACTCTGGGTAGACCCTCAGGAAATAGTTCAGGGAACTTATTAACTACAGGAACTAACTGGAGAGATGGGGTTTTGAATTCAAAATCCTTGACCCAAACTATGTGTTAGACATACCCTTTTTAGATCATCTTTTTGGATTTGAGGTAAGATATGAAATGACCCTTTGATGTTGGAGGATTACCCTCCCATTCAAAGACATGATCATCTGGAAACTTGAATTTTATGACTGTGGTTCTGTAATCGACTGAGGCATAATAGACGTGTAGCTAAACCATTCCAAGATGACATCAAATTCAATCATATCTAACTCCACTAAGTCAGCTGAGGTGATTTTATGAAGGACTGAAACTGGGCAATATATGTATACCCTCTTAGCTAAGACTAATTTACCGACTAGCGTGGAGACTGAGAAGGGTTCTAAGATTATTTCAGGACAGACATCAAATTTACATGCAACATATGGGGTTACAAAAGATAGTAAAGAACATGGGTCTAACAAAGCATAAAAATCAAGAGAGAAGACTTACAACATACCAGTGACTACGTCTGATGAACTCTCCTGATCCTGGCATGATGACATGGCATAGAGACAGTTTTGGCACTGACCACTGCATGTGCCAGTAGTAGTACCCTATTGAACTATGTGACCTACTGGAGCTGCAGAAGTGGTAGATTGAGCTAAGTTGCCGCCCTGTCTTTGCTTAGCAGAAAGGCACTCTTTCAACCTATGGCCTAGCTGACCATACCTAAAACACCCCTCTCTGCCTGTAAGACACTCACCTAGATGATTCTCACCACACTTAGGGCATGCTGGGATAGTGAGATTTTCTGAAATACTGCCTTATGACTTAGATCCTGATGCCCTCTTACTCTGGCCAGTCAATGTCTGGTGGATAGAGCACTAGCTGATGAAGGTGTTGGAGTTGAAGATTTCTTCTAAAAATATAATCTATTTCCATCGCCCGACCTCTTCTATGGATGGTCATAATTACTTGTTCTAGCCTTTTTACTTTCCCTAACTATCTCCTTAAGTTTTTGTTCCTCCATGTGTTGAGCATAAGTCATGAGTCGAGAAATGTCCATAACTCCGACTAACATGGTTTTTTTGTATTCCTTCATAACCAAGTCAGCTATACTCGAAATGTACTTACTCATCCGGGCGCTTAGCTTGGCTACCATTGCTGGAGCATACCTAGAGAGTTGCATAAACTTTAACCCATATTCCTGAACAGACATGGATCCCTCCCTCAGATTCACAAATACTTCTGCCTTAACCACTCTCAACTCTCTTGGGAAAAACCTATCCAGAAAAGCTCCAGTAAAACAATCCTAAGTAATAGGAGATACATTCATGCCCCTATTGTCCTTTCACTGTTTGAGCCAGATGTGAGCCACATCCTTAAGCTGATAAGATTCCATCTTAACACTCTCAACCCCTGAAACCAGTATCACATTGAGAACCTTCTTCACCTCATCAATGAAGTTCTTCAGATTCTCATCTACTCTTGACCCAAAGAACTTTGAGGATTTATGAAAATGAAATCCCTAACTCTTGTGGCCATTATCCCACCTTTCTGGTTAGCAAGAACAAGTGCTTATTGATTAGCCTGGTTGGTTATAGATTATGCCAACATCTGGATAGCATTTCAAAACTTTGCATTAGTAACCTCGTGGTTCGGTGCTGGAGGATTTGCATTAGCATTGCGAGCATTGTTTCTGTGAGGAGGCATGATCTGAAATGCATAATAAACAGATTAGATGGGAGAAATAAATTTAAACTCTATCGCACGATGTAGAACATAAAAGAAGTGAAGTTTCCTAAAAACATCTCATAGCCTCTCCCTTATAAGTGTGGCGCATTTCACACCCATGAAAAAGACTCTACTTAATATGGCTTTCAGACACCCTAGGACTTTTGAACCTGATGCTCTGATACCAAATTTGTCATGCCCTGATCTTACGCCCTAGACGTAACACGGTGCTTAGAGACACAAGTGACCCTAACCTAACCATTGATCTTGCTTGACTAAGTATTTTGGTTAACATCAATAACTACGCGGAAGATAAAACTGAAGTTCAATTTCAAGTTCAAAAACATAAACTGAAAATCTCTGAATATATGAATATGTGAGTCTGAAGAGTAAATTGACTGAAAAAGATGAAAAATCTAGCTTTATGTCTGAAAGCCTCTACTACTGACAAGCCCCCAGCTAACTCTAAATTACTGAAAACTAAATGACTTTAGGAAAAGCAGCATAAAATATGCCCTCGAATGATAAGGACTCACCATTGACTGTCACTAGGATGGCGCTGAGTCAAACTGATCGCGAGACTGAATCTAAGAACCTGAACCTGCATCATAATAGGATGTAGCATATAGAGTATACATCAGTACTTCAAATATACTGAGCATGTGGGATGTGCAAGTAACTAAAACAAACTAAAATGCTAACATGCTATTTAAAATTGTAATCTGAATTATAGTACATACGGCCTAATGCACAATATAGAAGCTAATTCTATGGGAGGTTTTGTTAACCAACATAAACCATATGAGCTAGACGTGGAGTCTGAAGTATACACCCCATCGAGAGGACCCAATATACCTTGCCAGGGTATAAAGACATGACTGGCGTGATCACTAAACTGAAGCCCACTAAGGGGCTAAATAATAATATGGTGGCACGTACTTCTTGGACTTTGGGGTATGTTGAACCCTAGTACAACTCAGTTCTAAGTACTACTCCCAAAACAGATATGCTAGCTCATTTAAACTGAGGTCCTGAGTTCTGTGTCAGAACTATACTAATCTGAAATCATTGTTTTCAGAAAACTACAACTGAAAGATGACTAAAATTTATTTAAAATCTTGATACTAATATCTTGAATTAGATTCTGAGAAAAACCATTTCATGAGAAAATACTACAAATTAGGGTTAAGTTCTTCATTTCTCAAACCTTTGTAAAATATCATGCAATTTATTAAAAACATGATATAATTCATTTAAACAGGATAAAATCATATAGTAAGCATGAAAATTGAATTCTATAAAGATATGCATAAGAGGGTAAGAATCCTAATTTCTAAAATCATGAAAATCAATGTAAAAGCCTGAGGTTTTGGGCATAAGGGTGAATAAAACCCTTACTTAATACCCACATACCTTGTAGAAGATGATTCTTGGATTGGGGATTGAGTTCTGATGCTTTGGAGAAGAAAGCCCTAGGTTGGTAGAGAGAAAACATCTTCTATTCTTCCTTTCTAAGACTTGAGCGATTGAATGAGGAAAAAATAAACTAAATTTGGTTAAGACTTATTATAATAAGCCTAAAATAACTTATTTTCAAAGTTAAAATAAGCAGGAATGGTCTAAAATACCCCTAAGGAATTTAATTAAAAGCTACAGGAAGAACTCTACTTGGGCTTCCACAGCCCGTGGACTAAACCACAACTCGTGGTTGGGGTTCGTGATTCCCTAGACAAAAAGGCTGGTCACAGGTTTGATTTCCATGGCCACCATCCACGGCCCATGGACTGTTCCACGGTCTGTGGAACCTGGTTGTGGTTCTCAGGCAAATTATCTAGCCTCTCTCTAATTTTCACGAGTGGAGTCCATCGCTCATGGGCTATTTCATGGTCCATGGTTCAACCTCATGGACCTAACCCCATCTATTGATGGTGTCAGTCTATTTCCACGGGCTATTCCATGGCTCGTGGATTATTCCACGGCCCATGGATCTAGCTCGTGGAACCTGCTGTCACTTTAACAACTTAACTCTTCAAATTTTTTGTCTGATTCTTAGCTTAGAATTAGCTGGGTTGTTACAATATCTCCCCCTTGGGATCATTTATCCTCAAATGAAGATTAAAAAAGCTGAGTTTAGAGGGAAAGAGCTGCAATCCATACCAACTGAGTTCTAAAAGCTGATTTCTAGCTGATTTGAGTTCTAAGGGCATGGAAAACATGCAAACAATGCAAGAAAAATGAGGGAACATGAAACTGAGGGGAAATGCACGTGAGGGATTCTACGAAAACTTGAGAGGAACTATTACCTAAAGCTGAAGCTAAATCGGAAGGGAAGAGGTAGGGGTATTGGTCATTATAGTTGCTTCTGCTTCCCTAGTAGCTCCCTAAAC
Source organism: Jaltomata sinuosa (assembly GCA_003996215.1). Classification (NCBI taxonomy): domain Eukaryota; kingdom Viridiplantae; phylum Streptophyta; class Magnoliopsida; order Solanales; family Solanaceae; genus Jaltomata; species Jaltomata sinuosa. The sequence goes on along the minus strand of QJPP01007636.1, from coordinate 250,121 downwards.
TGACTGGTTCCTCCAAAGGACTTTCACTGAAGCGACTTCCTTATTCCTCAATCTCTGAACCTGAAATCAAGAATCTCAACTGGAACATCTTCATAAGAGAGACTATCTTTTAGGCCCATACTTTCTAAAGGTACAACTAATGTTGGATCACCAATGTACTTCTTTAGCAAGGATATATGAAAAATTGGGTGCACCGATGCTAAGTCTGCGGGCAACTCTAACTTTTAAGCCACTTTCCCAACTCTCCTTAGAATCCTGTAAGGACCTACATATTGGGAACTAATCTTCCCCTTATTGCCATACCTCATCACACCCTTCATGGGTGACACCTTAGGAAATATCCAATCATCAACCTAAAATTCTAGCTCTCTTCTTCTCACATCTACATAGGATTTCTGATGACATTGAGCCACCTTCAACCTCTCTCTAATAAGCTAAAAATTTTCCATAGTTTCATGGACTGAATTTTTATCTATCAATGCTGCTTTACCTACCTCTAACCAACCTATAGGTTATCTACACCTCCACCCATAAAGGGCCTCATACAGAGCCATCTGAATGCTAGAGTGAAAGTTGTTGTAGGCAAACTCTATAAGAGGTAGGTGATCATCCCAATTACCTTTGGTATCAATCACATAAGCCCTCAACATATCCTCTATGATCTAGATAGTACGCTCTGCCTGACCATCTTTCTGTGGATGAAAAGTTGTGCTAAGGTTAACCTGTGTACCAAGACCTTTCTGAAACAACCTCCAAAACTGAGATGTGAACTAAGTACCCCTAGATGAGATGATGGATAAGGGAACCCTATGCAACCTAACTATCTCATGGATGTATAGCTTGGCATAGTACTCTGTTGAATCTATAGTCTTGATAGCTAAAAAGTGGGTTGACTTAGTGATCCTGTCTACTATCACCCAAATAGAGTTATGTTGTCGACCAGTATGCAGTACGCATGTAATGAAGTCCATATTTATCACCTCACACTTCCAAGTAGGAATATTGATATCCTGAGTCAAACCTCCAAGTCTCTGATGTTCTACCTTAACATGCTGATAGTTGGAACACTTAGTCGCAAAGTCTGCAATGTCCCTCTTCATGTCATTCCACCAATAGACTTCCCATAGATCACAGTACATCTTGGTGCCACCAGGATTTATAGAGAACCTGGAGTTATGAGCCTATGTCAAAATTTGTTGCCTCAAGTCATCTACATTAGGCACACATAAGCGACCTTAGTAACGAATCACACCATCTCTCCTTTGGGAGAAAACCTCTACTCTCTGCTGATGGAAAACACCCTTCAACTTAAGCAAAATAGGGTCACTATCTTTCTTCTCTTTCACCTCAACTAGTAAGGAATATATTGAACCATTCTAGACTATGATACCACCCTTTGTTGTGTCTGTAAGGCGAACCCCTAAGCAAGAAAGCCTATAAACCTCCTTAGCTAATTCCCTCTTCTCTTTCTCAACATGGGACACATTACCCATAGTCAATTTACTAAGTGCATCAACCAATACATTGGCCTTACCCGGATGGTAGAGCACTTTCATATCATAATCCTTGAGAAACTCAAGCAACATTCTCTGACAAAGATTCAACTCCTTCTGGGTGAACACATACTTGGGGCTCTTATGGTTTGTAAACATATCTACATAGACACCATACAAGTAGTGTCTTTATATCTTTAAGGCAAAAACAACTAATGCCAACTCAAGATCATGAGAAGGGTAGTTCTTCTCATGAATATTAAGTTGTCTAAAGGCATATGAAATGACCTTACCATGCTGTATCAGAATACAACCTAAGCCAATTCTAGATGCATCACAATCACCACGAAACCATCTGAACCCTCTAGTAGAGTCAAAACTGGAGCTTTGGTCAATCTAGTTTTTAACTCTTGGATGGTTTTCTCACACTCATCTGACCACTCAAACTTAACCATCCACCATACACGACCCATGGACTGTTCCATAGTCCATGGAACCTGGGCGTGGTTCTTTGGTAAATTGTCTAGCCTCTATCTGATTTTCATGGTAGGACTCCATGGCTCGTGCACTGTTCCATGATCCATGGTTCCACTTCATAGACCTGACCCCATTTATTACTGGTCTCAGTATAATTTCCATGAGCCTAGTCCATGGCTCATGGAATTTTCCTTGGCCCATGGATCTGGTTCATGGAAAGTGCTGTCACTTTAACATCTTAACACTTAGAATTTTCTGGCTGATTCTTAGCTTAGAATTTTCTGGGTTGTTACAATATCTCCCCCTTGGGGTATTTAATCCTCGAATGAAGTCTAATAAAGATGAGATCCAAAGAGATTGAATCTTTGAAGGTCTAGTAGAAGAACCATCCTAAGGAGGAGTCCACTTGGGAGACTAAATCAAATATGCGTAGCAAGTTTCCCTGTATCTTCATTGAGTCAGGTAACTCTTTCTTTGGTTCTTTTCTTGTCCATTCGAGGATGAATAATTGCTTAATTGGTATCTAAATATAATGACCCTTCTAGTTATTGTGGGGTGGTTAGGGCCTTAGTACCTTGTTGGAGTCCTCATAAAAAAGTCAAAGGTGGGGAGGTTTTTAACTAAAAACTCTAGTGTAACCGTGATGAATTTTGTTTTGTTGTATTGTGTTCTATTTCATTAAGGGGTGACCTAGAGATCTAGACCTTCATAGGCAATTCTGATACTATGAGTAAGTTTGTAGAAAGTTCTTATAGTGGATGCCACATTGGGTTTGTTTTGTGATGTCTTGAGAATAAAATTTGTGTTGTAAAATGGGGTCAAGTGTAGAGTTTATTAAGCTACTAATTTAGAGGAACCACTGCAATAGTGATTTCTGCTGCAGCAGGATCACCTTAGCAGTCGAAGTGACACCATAGTGAAGGTTGGTGAAGTTTTCAAGACTTGCCATAGCGGGTCCTTGGGCACCAAAGTGGGTCCACTGCAGCAAAGAAATGCTTGTTGCAGCAAATGATGAGAGGCGAAATGATCAATTTAAGTCTGTTATTTTGAGCTTCACCTTATAAACTCTAAGAACTCATTCTAGAACTCTAGAGAGGCAATTTTCCCAAGGCTTGGGCTATTTTCTATTGTATGAAATTTAATCCATTGACTATTTTGTCTTGTAATCCTCTAACATTCTAGAATCATTTGGGATGATTGTAATGGTGAATTTGGGGTTAGAACCCTAGAACTATGAAAAAGTATGGAAAACCTATGGGTAGATACAATTATCATCTAGAATGCTTCTACGTTGCAAATTAATACTTCCTAGCATAAAATTAATGTGCTTGAATATGAATTATTGTAATTAGGGACCTAGAATCCAATAAAAATAGAACTTTTAGCATAAAATTGTTTTAAAGAGGATGAAGGCAGTAGAAACTCCATGAATCAAGATAATATGAATAATGGGGAACTAGGCTATGATGAATTGACCCTTGGGTAATGATTTAGACCCTGAAAAGGGTTGAGTTAAGTGGGTTTGCATTCTTACAGCTATTGTTTAGAGAGTAGATGATTGAATGCTCTTGTATTTGCTTATTTTGGAATTTGAGAGTTTTGAGGCATTGAGGAAAGGGAATGCTCATGCAAATTAGCGTGCTTGATCAAGTTCTTCGGTTGAGGTTGATTATGGTTTATATGGAGTTAGACTTTGATTAGTCACTTGTATGTGTTGTAAATTTATAAAGCATGTTTGATTGGTCTTCGGATATAGTATGTGGTTGATAATTCTTTGCTTGGCAATGCATGTTTGAACAAGTTATTAAATTAATGAAGCCTGTCTTTAAATGACTTGTGCTTGTAATGTGCACATGTTATACTCATTATGTATTGGTTGTTATTATCCTGAGAGATAACTGGAATGAGAACATACAAAAATATGTTGGTAAGGATTGAGAATATGCATACTACTTTGATGATGAGTGGCTTGAGTCCTATGTGAGCTTATGGATGAGTAGTTATATATAGATCGGGTACCACACCGCTATGGTACATGGACACCTAGGGTCTGCTGCACGCCATGACTAGTTGGGTAAGATTAAAGTCCCTTTAGCATGTGTGTACAAATGAGTGACAGTTGTGAGTTCATGTATTGTACAAAGTGACACTAATGAGATACAGAGGTTATACAACTATAATTAGTAAGTATATGATTTTGTGATTTTGATATGACTGCATTATATTTGCAGAGTTTTTGATGATTTATTACATTTGTTTGGTGACGTATATGCTAATTATTGATTGACATTGCTATGTCTAGTTTTTTGTTATTTACTTGGATGTTGTGACTTCTTGACTATCTGAGTACTTGATTATGTGTTGTTGTACCTGTCTACTTATTTTATTTAAATTATGATATATACTTGTTACTAATTTGAGTTGGGGTATGATACCTATCAGTACATAGTGTTTGTACTGATGCTACTCCTACACTTTGTTTTGTGTGAAAACTGTGTTCTAGAGACTTCTATGTGACCTCGCATCTAGCACAACAAGTTGACCAATCTGAGGGTGAGCTACTTTTATTCAGGCTACCCCAAAATCTTCTTAGTGACAAGTGACTACCTTTTCAGATATTGTTCCATTTATTAGATGTTTTGCTACTCATATACATTGATAGTTAGAGTACTTTGTATGATGACTTTCGGATCACAGCGATGTAATAGTCAGATTTCCGTATTTTATTTTAATTGATATTTGATGACTCTTATTTTGTATTTGAATGCTTAATATATGTTAAATTAACTTGTTAAGTCTTGGTTTAGTTTGTGAGAGATGGTTTGCCAATATGGGGTTAGTGTAGGTGCCACTTACGATGGTTTGGATCGTGACAGTATCTTGCCTGGAGAAAGTAGAAGAGATAAAGTTGGTCAGAGAGTAATACTTCCTTTATCATTCGTTAGAGGCCCTAGGGACATGCATCATAGATATAGAGGATGCAATGGCTTTGGTTTATCATTTTGGAAAGCCAAATTTGTTTATCACAATGACATGTAATCCTGATTGGATGGAGATCATAGAAAACTTGGTAGGAGGACAACTTCCTCAAGACAAACCTAACTTGGTGAATAGAGTTTTTAGAGAAAAGTTACAAGATTTAAAAGTGCAGATCTTCAAGAAAAATATATTTGGTCCTATTGGAGCACATGTTTATGTGGTTGAATTTTAGAAAAAAAGACTATCAGACATACACCTTTTGTTAATACTTGAACAGGGATACAAGATAACATCAACGGATGATTATGACAAGTTTGTTTCCACTGAATTTCTTGATAAAGAAGAATTTTGGCACTTGCATGATTTAGTTGTCAATCATATGATATATGATTCATGTGGAAAAAATCATCCAACGGATTCATACAAGAAGGATGGTCAGTGCAAGAGTCATTATCGTCAGACATTTAGTAATAAATCAATACAAGAAAAGGATGAATATCCTATTTATAAGAGAAGAAATGATGGAAGAGCGAAAAGGTCTGAGGCATGACAATAAACTATTAGTGGGTTATTCCATATATTCCTTATTTACTGACTAGATACAATTTTCACATAAAGGTTTAGTCTTGTTGGGGGTGAAAGTAATAAAGTATTTGTATAAGTACATATATAAATGATATGATAGGTCACCATTTATGTCAAATCAGTGGATGGAGAAAAAGTCATGGATGAAATTCAATTCTTTCAAGTTGCACGGTGGGTGACTGGGCCAAAAGCACTATAGAAAATTTATGAATTCAATCTTAGTGAAATGCAGCCTCCGGTCATTAACCTTCAACAACATCTCCCAAATAGACAACTAGGTAAAGTATGTGTATCCAATAATTATGTTAATTTAAACTTTTGATTAAATAGTACGAAAGATTTATATGATTTATTCCTCAACTTTTAGCTACTCTCGATCAAGTGTATTTGTTTGTCAGTAATTATTCTTTTTAATACTGTTTTGCACATTGTAGTGTCCTATTGGAGAAATCAAATATTGAGAACTGTTATTGTGTAGGCATACGCCTCACACAACATGCTCACTGAGTATTTTTGGAGATGTTCGACGGATAGCGAAGCGCGAAAATACCTATAAAAGGAATTTCTAGAATATTATGTTTGGAATCCTCAAGGTAAGATTTGGATGCAGAGAAACAATGAGACCAGTAATTGGTCAATTTTTTGTTGGTAAGGCATCCAATATGACAACTCTTAATATTTGTATATGTTTAACTTTCATTTATTTATTTTCTTTTCCTTAATGTCAAAGCTAACCTAGGAGAAGGTGAAAGATGTTATTTGAGATTATTATTGAATCATGTACCAGGACCAATTTCATTTGAATTCTTGTTGACTATTAATGGAAGGACATGTGGATAATTCAAAGAAACAACAAAAGAAAGAGGCTTACTGGAATCAAATAACAACAATTCTGAACATGTACATAAAGCAATCATCATCAAAATGCCATAGGCTTTGAAAAATTTACTTACAACAATTTTGGTTCATAGTAATCTGATGGATTTTAGAAAGCTCTGGGATACATATTATGATGATATGTCAGATGATTTCAAGAGAATACATGAAATTTCTCCTACTGCTAAACTTCAATGCACCCTAAAAAGCACAAATCATTTCTTAGAGAGGTACTTTATCAATAGGACAGGAATTCATAGTGGGACGTTCTTTTTATAGATCCTTCGAGAAAGAAAGGTGTTGCACCGGGGCCTCCTCAAGGTCATACAAAACCACTTTAAGGCTGCTCATGGGTAAGAGAATTTAAAATTATGACATACCTAAACTTGAGAAGAGGTTAGATGATGGAATTAGATCAGAATGCAGATAAATAATGGAAGAGAAGTCTATGAAAGTACATTTAGAATATTTGGATGCATAACAGAGCTAAATCCTTAAGAAGAGCAAGCGTCCAAGACTATATTTGACAGGGTCGAGTATGATCAACCGAGATTATTCTTTGTTGATGGACCTGGAGGAAGCAAAAAAGTGTTCCTATATCATGATTACTTGCAAATATTAGGTCTAGAGGCATGATAGCATTAGTAACAATAATAAGTGGTGTAGCTGCAACTCTTTTATCAGGAAGTCATATGACGTATTCAATATTTGACATACCACTTTAAACAAATTATACGACATTCACAATATGTCAAAGCAAAGTGGTGGAGCTAAATTGATTAAAAAAGCAAAGATAATTATCTAAAATAAGGCTCTTATGGCCAACTATCGGACAATTAAAATGGTTGATAGGAGCTTTAGAGATATATTGGACGTTAATGAACCCTTTGGTGGAAAAGTAATGGTTTTTGGACGCAATTTTTGCTAGGTACTACCAGTAATTCCAAAATCTACCAGGGCTAAGATGGTAAATACAAGTTTAGTAAAATCATACTTGTGGCAACAAATCGAAAGGATTAAATTAACAAGAAATATGAGGGCAAGTTTGATGGTAATAAAATAAATTCAGATAGCTAAACATGCTTTCCACACTAATATGAGCCACTGGTCTTAAAGCATCAACAACAAGAGCATGCAGAATCTCATCTAACTCTTTAATATCCCTGTAGATAGATGATTAAATTTTATATTAATAAATAAATAATTTGTTTATGTGATGACTGATGTGTCGGCATTCTACGGCACATTTGACTCTTTTAACTAAGAATACTCATGAGTTTTCAAGCAACCATTGTTAGTTTTGATGGTTTTTATGTTGTATTTGCAGGAAAAGTGAACAAAAATGGAAAAGGATGAAAAGTGCTAAAAAATGGATCTTACTGTTAAATGTGGCGGCTCACTTGATGAGCCACCACAAGTGTTACAGGACGTCAGTAAAGCCACCAAGCCAAGGACTAATGTTGGAGTCAACTGGATAAGGATGACGACTCCCCTGATGGGCCATCATGACGTTGGCGAATTGTCAAGACAAACCGCCAAGCCTAGCATAACTAAAGGAACTAATGGATTAGAGTGACAGTTTGCATGACGTTACGTCACTCATGTGACGAGCCATCAAACAAACCGCCAAGTTGTGGCAGTTGGAAAACATCACTGGTTAAGAGCGATGGGAGCTATGATGATCCATCAAAGTTGTGATGTTCTGTCACAGTAAACTGTCAAGCTGAGGCAGAAAAAGGGGATCACTGGTTAAGAGTGATGATTCAGCTGACGAATCGTTACAAGCCTGATGAGGCATCAAGGCAACCCGTCAAGACTGACAGCGGGATTTCGAATCTATTTTTGGAACTTTATTTCCTAGACTACTATTAATACCCAGTGCTAGGGTTATTTTATTCATTCAATATTAGACAAATTTACACGTTTTTTGAAAGAGTTTTTGAACGAAGCAAAGAGGGAAAAATGATACTATTGTCTTCTTCTTTGGGATTTCACCATTGTTTCTTGGATTTTATCAAGGATTAAAGTGAAGTTTGTGATTTTATATTGTAAGAACATCTTCTTATTATTATGAATAGTATTGCTTTTTTCCTTCGTTATGCAAGCATGAGTGGCTAAAACTCCCACAACTAGGGTTGTGGGAGACATGGCAAAAGTGACGATATAGATTCTGGGTGACGTTGGGTTCAATTTGTATGTCATTCACATTGTTAATCTTGTGTGTTTAACATTTTCTAATGGTTGCAAATATTAAAACAAGCCTAGATTTGATTTTCTTTAGCTAAGAGATTAAAACCGGGTAAATTAAATTAAAAACGAGGATTCGAGACTCTTAACTCCCATCTAATGATTAATGCTTTAGCGAGATTAATCTACTTGATGCTTTAATTGAAATAAGTAATTTTATCTTTTCAAGTTCGAGAGAATTGAAAAGGAAAAGTGTTTATTTGGTTGAGAAATGCTTAGACGTAAGCATGAATTCAATCACTTCGTGATAGACACACGGAAAGAACCCAATTGAACTCTAACGCGAACTCGTTATGATGCCATGGTGAACACTTCCCTAGTTCACCTCTAATATTCATTCTTCACTCGTGAAATTCGTTGATCGTTATTTGAATTGTTTACAATTTGTTAATTTAAAACCCCCCCAATTACTGGAAATTATTTATTACTAGTCACCTAAGTCACTAATAACTTAATTTGCACCTTATTCCCTATAGGATCGACCCCAACCTTGGTTGGATTCTATATTTGACAACGACTGCTTATGCTTCTTAACTGAGGTATAATTTGGGCGTATCAAATTTTGGTGCCATTACCGGGGAATACGGTTGTTCATTAAGTCCAGCGTGTTTAGTTGACTCTTAGTCATATTTTCCTGACTTACTTTTATTTGTTTTTTTTTATTTCTACAAGGTACAGAGTTGTGCATGCCACATACCCGACGTTTGGGTGAACCAATATTACCCTACGACCTCGAACTTGCTAGAACTTTAATGTGAAACATGAATACACAACAACAAGAGGCAGCAAGACTCGATGCAGGTTAGCAGGCCCAACAACACTTAAATGCTGATGATATTGAGGATGATTTTGTGTTGGGTAATGAGGCTACAGTAGGTCATGGTGTAGCAGCAGATAATGTCAGCAATGTTGCCCCTGTAAATCAAAGGCCGCAGCCAAGAGGTAGAGGCCAACAACAACCAAGGCCAGTTGCTTTGGATGATGATGATTAAACAGACAACATCACCCATATCAAATAATTAACCTTTATGCCAAGGGCTACCATATCCACCCTTTCATTTTATCGCACATGGATGCTAATTTTAAAAATCTTTCTATTGAATGCATGCTTTACCTTTCTATAGGCAATTTCTATAATTCATGCGGTAGCTCATAGATCAACTAATGATTTAAAATAAACTAAAAATAAAAAATAAAGTAGGGGAAAAAAGGCAGCGATCCTGCCTTGCCTATCCCCCTATAGCATCTTGCATGCTGTTATGGCGACCCCCAATAGAAGTAGCCTAGAATTTACCATTTTCTGCGAAATTCCCTTATTCCCCTTCCCTATTTTTAACACTAACATATGAAATCACATTATGGCCTTTAATATAATCCCAAGATCGAACCCAGCAATGCATAAACAAGAACTTAACATCACATTATTTAAAACAAGTTATGAATCACACCAAGAAAACTTTTCGTAACAATAAATCCTGCTATTATGCAACAATAGCCCTTTTCCCATGGTCCTTAACCAAAATTTGGTTGTCCTAAAATTGGAGTTTCCCACAATCGTAAGCCATTTTTATCCCCTTACCATTTTATATAATGACCTTTCTGGTCATGTTTGTGTTATCATCTTTTTTGTACTATTAGAGTTTTTCTGTAGAGGCCCTAAGTATTTATGGCTTGTTGAGGCTGGTGGTTTGGTGCCCGGGCTATTCATTAGGTTGTTATGATTTTTTCTCTATTTTAGAGCTTCAATTAAGAAATTATTGACTTCAGTTAACATTCTTAGCAATCAATCTCGAAATCAAATTTTGACAGTTTTGTTAGCTCCGAAGCATGGACTTTAGTCTAGTTAGACCCTTGGTCGGGGTTTGAGAGCTTTTAGTTTGGTTTTATCTCACTTTTTGATATTTCAGGCCAGTTGGAGTTGGTTTGTTAACTTTGGTCAACATTTGGAAAAGACGACCTCGGATGGGAATCATGTCAGCACTATTAGCTTCGGAATGTCAATTTTGGGCTAGAGGGACCTTTGGTTTGGGTCCCGAAGCTTCCAAACTTATTTTGGGCCATAGGGTTCCATTTTTGAAAGGTTAGCCAAAGGTTGGTTTTGGACATGGGTCCCAATTTTCATTAAATCAACCTCCATTGGGAATTTCATTGATTTTATTGAGTCTAGAATGCCATTTTTAGTTGAGTAGCATAGTTCGTTTGTGTTTTCGGCACCCCAAATGAATCCCAAGTGTCCATCCAGTGAATTTTTAGCCTTAAAAATTCTGCTGGTTTTGCTGTTGCTGGTGGGTCTGCATTTGCAAACTTTTCTTCGCATTTGTGATGGCCTCTTTTGTGGACTTTCTCCATTTTTGTGGCAAAGGTTAACTTTTACGGCAATTATCTGCTTTTACAGACACCACTTTTGCGATAAAACCTCTGGTTTTGTAGAGGCATGGGTGAATAGTGACCTCCACTTTTGCGGTGGGTTTTTTGCTTTTGCAACATCCGCTTTTACTGAAAAATCTCTACTTTTGTGGTGATCGCTGGCAGTTTATAAACTCTTTCTCCTTCTTCTTTTCTTCAAACCCCAAATCATTTTCTCCATTAATTCGTGAGCTCCAAAGCTCTATCTTATGTGTGGGCTGATTCCAAAGTGTTGGGGTGAATATTTTTTGGTCCGTGATTGTTTCTTCGACTTCAGTTGGAAAGTTTTCACCTTTAAATTCTGTTAATTTTCCCTTTTAATTCCCTCTTTGTTCTTAGCATAGTTGGGGCTGTTTAGGCCCTTTTCCCTACTCGAATCATGTTCTATTTTTGAGCATGTGTTCCTGGCGAGGTTGAGAACCTCGTGGTAATTTTTATTTCTGATTTCGGGTTGTGAGGCCCACGGGCCTACTTTTTACCCAGATTTTAACCCGGCTAATTTATTAGCATTATGGGTATCATAAGTATTGTATTAATGAGTAGAGTATTATTTTGATAGGTTCTTTACTATTCAAGACTTCTCAGAGCATCTCGGGACTGGATGATGTCTTTCCAGTATCTTATCGTCAGATATCAGGTAGGTTATGGCTTACCTACCTTAGACTTTGCGTATATAAAATATAACTATATTATTTAGCATCCTTAGGTTAGGTTTACTAGGTTGGCACCCAGTATTCAAACTGGTTTTGTAGTATTACCCCTTGCGGCTCTGTGTGGCCTTTGTATATGCCTTTGGACCATAGATGGTGGGATATTTGGGAAATGTTTGTGACTCCTGGACATTGAATTATGATATTGAGCTAGTTATCTATGATGTAGAGCAGATTGAACCTGTGCAGGGCCGATAGGTTGATTGTGAGTCATTGGGCTATTATCAGTACTCGAGCATATCATTATTATCATGCAAAAGGGTTTTCTACATTTATTTATTACTATTGTGGCTGCAGGCCTAACTATCACCAATTTTCTAAATCTTGCATGGCCTCGAGGTCCCATTTTCAATATTAATGGCTTAAAATAGACTTAAAATTGGTTTCTATGGTTTTCTTGGGATAAAAGAGATTATATAATGATTTTCACACTGATTTTGAGGCAATACTAGACTCGGCTGAGCCAAGTGCTAGACAAATTTTGTTACTGATTTTAGATCTGGATAGACTCTGGGCATCCATATTGGGATTTTGAGATTTACTGATTTAGACCCAGATAAACTCTGAGCACACATATTGAGGTTTCGAGATTTACTGATTTTAGACCCCGGTTGATTTCGAGCACTCACTTTGGAATTTTGAGATTTTGTATATGGTCGCGTAGACCTCCATGCACCTTGTTGATCCGTACTAGGGGCTGCAAGCTGGAGTACTGGAGGAGGGTTATATGGTGTAGTAGAGGTATACGGGGGATTCCTTCCATGGATCCTACCTACTGGGCCAGTGGGCACTAAATGAGGTACGTATGGTACTACTGTCACACCTAATCATATCATATCATTCATTATGTGTATGGTTCTACCCTTGTTTGATATTTGTTAGTCTACGCTTTGGTAGTATGGGATGCCGGAGGGTCTATTTTCACTTGTACATATTCCTCAGGTGTATGGGTGCCCGTTGGGACTGTAGGTAGATTAGATTACTCTCTCCTATTTCAGTACTTGTTAGGTTGCCCTTATCGATTACCCTTATCTAATGAGTTGTACTGTGAGCTGGTAGATTAGCTTGCTCTCTCCTAATGAAGTACTTGTTAGGTTGCCTTTTGGACCATCCTTATCTTATGAGTTGTATTATTAGCATGATTATGTTAGTTGGTTTTCCTTCTTTCTACCTTTATTTGAGGTTACCTGTGTACCACTATGTTCTTAAACTCTCTGTATATATTGTTACTGCAAGGATCCAGGTGCACTCTGTATTCTTTTACCTATGTTCTGTGATATATCTTCTGTTGCTAGCATAGTATACTTGTATTCTTCTTGCTTTCTATTTGTTGCTAGTTTCTGAGTGCTTTCCTCTATTTTCTTCTGTGACTACTTGTTTGGTATCTGCTATATACTGTTTTTATATCTTATATATGCTCAGTCGGCCTATGATGCCTACTGGGTGCTCGTTGCTTTGTAATTGATGCTCATACTACACTTTTGTGTCTCTCTGGTGCAGATCCTAGTGTGAGCTATTACCGTTGACTATGTGGATACCCATGTAGTGCATTTTGGACATTCTAGATTGGGGTGAGCTCCTGACGATTGGGGCTTGACTATATCTTCTCTTTTGGCATTGTTTACTCTTTTGTTTATTCATAGACAGTTGTATACTCTTCTTTTGCACCTTCTAGTACTCTGTATTTTTTTGTAGTGGCTCCTGTACTTTCGACACCAGGTCGTGGGATGGTGTAGTTTCTATATATGTATATTCAGGTTGCTTTTTCTTCTCCGTTACTTTCTTTATCTTCTTTCACTCATTATGCTTCTTATGCGTGACTGCTTAGGTAGTAGTCCATTACTAACCATTTTAGGCTACGTGGATTATTTCACCTACAGAGGGGTTGTAGGTGCCATCATGACCTAAGAAATTGGGTTGTGACAGCTTGGTATCAGAGCCTAGGTTCACCAGTGTAATTGGTATAAGAGCAAGTGTCTAGTAAAGTGTCACAGATTGATATGATGATGTTTGTATCCTATCTGTAGGAGGTTACAGGGCATTATTAAGAAAAGTTCCCTATTCTGTGCTCTTTATCGTGAGTTTTTGACTCTATCAACTTCTAAATTTCATTGTTCTATTCCTTCTTAGATGACTAAGACGAGTACGATAGTGGGTGGTGATGAGACTTTTGTGCCTATTGCTATAGTGCTTCCTCTAGAGCCAGGATTTCAGACCGAGAGCAATTTGCATCAGCTAGGGGGTTTGGGACCAGCCCAACCTCCAGTGGGATTTATGGCTACCCCAGTTCTTCAGGACACTGCATCTAGGACTCCAAGCCTTCCGGAGGATGTATCACAAGTAGGGGCAGTACCCGATTCTTTGAGTGGTGCTACGGCTAGATTTGAGATTATAGGTCTCCAGCAGGGTTCTATGTCAGTTTGCAGTAATGAGGCAAGGCTTCTAGAGGGGACTAGGCATATTGCTAGGGTTATGCCTACCAAGTTTGAGAGAGTATAGGGTTTTGTCAAAGGATTGATTTCACTACTCCATTTGGTGACAGAGCACTTGGTTATAGTTGGGACTACCTTTCTTTAGGTGGTTGATCACTCTTGGGCTATAGAGGGGTTATGTCGTGAGGCATATGGAGGGGTTGGTAAGAGTCATCATTATTAGGGAAGTTTTTGCGGTTCTCAGACTCAAGGTAGGGGGTTCTATGGTAGAGATTAGTTTCATTGCTTTCTGTTTAGCAGGCCAGTTCCAGTGGCTCCATAGGATTCAAAGGGCGGTTGTACAGGGCATGTTGGGCAAAGTAGACATGGTACAGGTCAAGCTTTTTGAGGTTTGCCTTCTGGGTATGTAGGCTATTATGGCAAGTCATGCTCAACGAGATCTTTATATCGGACTTCATTTGGTAGAGGTTGCTTCAAGTGCGGTGAGTTTGGGCACTTTACTTGGGATTTCCCCACGATCATACATTCCAGTCAACAGAGTCAGCAAGCTTTATCTCCTACGGCTCCAGTGCCACTACCTAAAGGTGGTGTGTAGGGTAGTGGGAGTGCTCCTTAGATGGTTAGAGATGACTTTCAGCCAGGTGGTTCAGGTATTCATCCTGAGTTGATAGGCATCGTTTATCAAAGCAGGACATCTCCAAGTTGCTATGGTTGTGGAGTGATTGGCCATAATTATTGAGGGTGTCCCCAACACGGGATGATCAGGTCTTCAACATTCACTACTCAATCCAAAGATAGGCACAGACAGTTTGAGGCCCCTCTTGATAGGCCAGAGGTAGAGGTTCCAGATAACATTGCTACATATACGATCTTTGTTATCATCAGCTAGTTCTGGTATTGCTTGCTTGATGGTCTACTCTTCTCTTATATATATATATATATATATATCTGCCTATCTGTTTCTTGTCTGGATGTACTATTTGAGTTTATATTGCTTATGCGTGTGACTACTCTATAGAAGGATTCTTTTAGTAGTGGATGGGGTATGTCAACTTTGGAAGGTGACTACCTAGGGTTATGACTCGTGGGTAGGCCTTGTTAGCTTAATTTCTGGTCTTTGTTGTGATTCGAGAGTTGGTTTGAGTATCTCAACTTCTAGCATTCTCGAGTGGTTATTGCCAAGGCCGTTATCTAGTGTTTGCTTGGAACTTTTCAGTTGGTATGGTATGGTAATGGTAGCTATGTGCCAGGTGAAGCTGTTTTGTCTTAAAGAGAGTGGTGTTGGGAAAGAAAATGGGTATCAGATGGTTTTTCTTTTCTCGAGAGGTTAGAGTCGACCCTCTTTACTTGATCATTTTAGGTGGTTAGCAAGTATCTGGGTTGTTTTCACTATTTTCCTAGTTTCCAATCTAGTCGAGTTTT
This sequence comes from Jaltomata sinuosa, assembly GCA_003996215.1. Taxonomy (NCBI): domain Eukaryota; kingdom Viridiplantae; phylum Streptophyta; class Magnoliopsida; order Solanales; family Solanaceae; genus Jaltomata; species Jaltomata sinuosa. The sequence continues at coordinate 234,494 of QJPP01007636.1, read as the reverse complement.
GACTGTGGCATCGTGATTGAGTTGGGCACTCGGCCTATTCTTTTACCAATCTTATTGAGTGATGCTAGCAGAGATGTGGGAGCTAAAGGAACTGCTCCAAGATCTTTTAAGAAAGAGGTTGTCAGGTCTAATGTATCTCTAGAGGAGGTTCCATTTGGTTTCCAAATGGGGGGAGATGACTCCTTACTTATAGGCATGAATTATGGTAGCTGGCTGAGGTGATGACTGAGAGTATGCTTGGGTTTTGTATATTGATGACTCATTCGACCCAACTACAGAGTGCAGTGACATTTTCCCAAGATGAATTCGAGGTCAGGTTTTCCTTAGCACAAATCAAGGTGGTGGGCATTCCTAAGACTGCCTTTGGGACTTGTTGCATCCACTATGATTTTCCTTATTATATCCTTTGGTTGACCCAGGCCTCAGCAATATTTATGGATTGGGTGAGCCGTGTATCCAGAGCCTAGTTGGCTTTAGTTTCTATAGTGTTCATTAGCAACATATGAGTCTACTCGAGGATTAATGGTATTTGAAATTCGGGATTCAGAGTCATGGGCTAGCAGGTTACTTCAGATGGTTAGTGGGAGGTTCTCTTTGGTCACGGCATCCTCGAGCCGAAAGGCAGTGAGTATGGATAGCTTAGCTTCTCTTTTAGTTTCGAAGCGGTCATTGGCCTTGGACATTCAGTCCTTTGCTAACCATTTGGTTAGGCTTGATTTGTCAGATCCCAGCAGGATTCTTGCTAATGTTGAGATTCATTCTTATCTAGTTGATCAAATCCAGCGATGTCACTTTGAGGATCAACGATTGTGTAGTATTCCTGATCAGGTTGTACAGGGTGAGGCCAGCAGGGCTACTTTAGATTCTGGTGCTAGTTTGAGAGTTGATGGTTGCCTTTGTGTTTTGAGAGTTGGGGATTTGATTTTGTTAATTCTTTGAGAGGTTGTCCATTTGCTGGGGATTGTAGCATCGATTAGGCTCTGCCAGTGGTGGGTAGAAGTTTTTATATGTCGAGATACTTTTAGAGTTGGTGGTTTGCGTACTGGTATAGTAGAGTGGATATTTTGAGCCAGAGGATAAGAGTCGAGAGGTTATGAGCTTTTTAATGGCTAAGCGACCACCTTGGACTCCATGCATCTTTTTTTTTGCCTACAGGTTAGTTTGACTCGGTATTTGTGGTATGTTGGATTTCATTCTGAGTGGCGAGGTTTGTAAGGCGACCATAAATCTGGGTAGTATTTTGAGAATTTAGAGCAGAAATGATATTCCTAAAACTTGGTGCTTAGTTGATGGCTACGGACCTTGTCGTAGGCTTTCCATACCTCTTGTAGAGATTTGGATATTGTTTGGGTCTTCTTGGATAGGTTATTCTAGTTCACTTGCTTTCATCCGGTTCAGACTTGGCATAGTTCAGTGAGGTTGGTTGTGGGTCTACAGTTGGGTGATTGTCCTTCGGTATGAGGTGTTCATCCATGTTATTCCCGATCCTAGTGTGCCAGTGGCAATTGAGTTCTGATGGTTGGTTCAAATGAGTTTGTGTATCGAGGTTGATCTCGGTGTAGATGTCCATTTGCTGGTTAATAGTCAGTGAAAGCAGACTACTCCAGTCCTCTAGGGTATGCTACAGGATGGTATTTTAAGTGTCAGAGGCTCATGGACTATAGCCTGGCTTTGGTAGAGTTCAAGTTTAAAGGTAACCTTATCTGAGGTTGAGTGTAGCGGGAGCTATAGACCTCTGGTGGGTTAGTTGTTGTTTTGAGAGTAGCTTGAGTGTTTGACTTGTGTGTGGCTTTATGGTTTAGGTGCAGATGATTCAGGATAGACAGAAGGATTTTGCGGATCAAAGGAATTATGAGTTAGAAGGTTGAGTGGTGGCTTTTTGAGTGAGCTTGGTTGTGGTATCAAGGTTACTAGTTTCATGTGATGATCACCTTGGTTCTCTTGGTATCTATGTTGTGCCGGTGCATTCCGGTTGAGTTTCTTGAGTTTCGGTTCAGTTGGTTGCCATTTTGAGCTTTTGAGTTAGAGGTTGTTTTCTAGTTTGGCAGGTAAGGGGGTTAAGGTTTTTGGTAGTTTTCCTTTGGTATAACTTCGTGGGATTCCATTCGGTCGAGGAGGCTACCTGGGAGATCGAGAGCGGGATGCAGGCTTAGTATCCTCAGTTGTTGAGCCTTCAGGTGTTCCCTTTTCTAGACTTTCATGGACAAAAGTCCTTTTTAGTAGTGGATGATGTAATGACCCTTCTGATCATGTTCGAGTTATCACCTTCTTTGTACTATTAGAGCATACCTGTAGTGGCCCCAAGTCATTTATGGCTTGCTGGGATCAGTGGTTCGGTGCCCGGGCCATTCGTTAGGTCGGTATGACCTTTTCCCTGTTTTAGAGCTTTAACTTAGGAAATCATTAACTTTAGTCAACATTCTTAGCAAGCGTACTTGAAATTAAATTCCAACAGTTTCGTTAGCTCCGAAGCGTGGACTTTGGTCTAGTTGGACCCTTGGTCGGGGCTTGGGAGCTTTTGGTTTGGTTTTATATCACTTTCTGAGATTTCAAGCCAGTAGGAGTTGGATGGTTGACTTTGGTCAATGATGAGTCGGCAATCTACCGACTCATTTAGCCTTTATTCATGAACTATTGCTATGTTTTCATAATATTTAGAGGTTCTTATGGACTTATTGACATGAATGCAGGTTCTCTTGTCCTAAGGTGGAAAACAAGGAATGTGACCCAAAAAAACTGAAAAAGAGTTGAAGTGTGAAGAATTGAACAAGATGGAGTTTCTGCCGAGAGGTGCGAACGTCATGCGACACGCACGACATGAGGTGCGGTTCACACCTCCCACCGCACAAGGCACATGAATTGTTGAAGACTCTGTTAAGGGGTGCGGTCATTGTACAATGCGCGCACTGCCTGGTGCGAACTATACCCAACTTTCCATGAAGCTCTCAAGTCAGCTCAAGTCACTGGACCACTTAAGAGTGTTGTGCAATACGTACTTCATGACGGGCAAATCACACATCGCGTCGCACAACCCTTAAAGGGCATTTTTGTCCAATTTTGTATGACGTTTTGGGAATGTTTCTAAACCTAATTTAGGCATAATTCTAGAGAGTTCTCAATAGTTTTTTGAATGGTTTTTCACCTGTGAAGCAAGTTTCTCTCCCAAGGCAAGAAAGAGAGTTTCAATCCATTCTCTCAATCTTCAACCTTGTGCTTGTAAATTTGAGCTTGGATATTGGATTCTTGCTATAATTAATGAAAGGGAATTTGAATTTCCCTATGGATATACTTTCTTCTTCCTTTAGCATGAGTGGCTAAGTTTCCTTTTCTAGGGATGTGTAGATGATGGGTACTTGATAAAAAGGTCTGGATCTTGCTTATTTGTGTTTATAATTGCTAATACGATATGAGTCTAGTGATTTCACCATGTTTTAACTCTAAAATTGATGGTTGCAAACATTGATTTACCTTACTTGGTTGTATCCTTGCTTGAGAAAGAAGTTTATAATTTTGGATGTGAAATTGATAGTGGGTACTTGGGATTCCACCTAGATTGAGGCTAGAAATAGCTCAAAGGGTCTAAGCTAGAAATAATGTGACCTCTCCAAGCATATGTTGGTTGGTTATTTGCCTAAACAATGGTGTTTGAATAAAAACCATTGGATATATGTTTGTTTGATCAAAAGATTAATAAGAATGCCTAAAACCAATGCTACATATATCAATTAGTAGGAGTTAACGCAATTAAGCAAGTACGTTGACCCGTATTTAAGACCCATTGGAAGCATACCCCTAGTCGTCCTCCCGCTATTGTTTACACCTTGCACTTTTACTTATAGTTTTGTTTGGAATTCGAATTGTGACAAATTCCCAATTACCCCCTTTTTACATTATTATTGTTGAGCAACCTATTCTCATGTGAGGTCTTTCTACAATCACATAGGCTAAGCTCTAAATTCCCTGTGGAATCGACTTCGACACCTGTCGGGTACTATAAATGTGTTTTGCTCAAACGATCGTCGATACCTCCTTTTAGGAGAGTACATTTGAGCATTATCAAAAATGGCACCGTTGTTAGGGAATTAAGTTGATTAGACTTTTTGATTTTGAATTGAAGTCACTTGATATAGTGTTTGTTCTTTTATTTTGTTTGTTGTTTTTGCTTGTTGTGTAGTGTCCCATGAGTGAAGTGGGTGATAACAAAAGTGTCAACGGAAGTCTTGATGGGTTCATGAACGAGGCCAATGAACCCATGCCTCAAGTGGGAGTAGGTGCAATTTTCCTACCCCCAATGGTTGGAAATGCGGTGTTCCACATTATGAGCACAATGCTCCATTTGATCCAAATTAAGGGTATGTTTGGAGGAGCAGCCCACGAAAATGCAAACAGGCACATTCACAATTTTATGGAGATATGTCAACCATTCATATTCCAAAATATCTCCCAAGAATCCATCTGATTTTGCCTATTCCCCTTCTCTCTAACGGGGGAAGCCACGGCTTGGTTGGAGGAATTGCCAGATGGGTCAATCACCTATTGGACCGAGTTGGTAAATGCTTTCACTACTAGATTCTTCCCTCCATCACGGATGATGCAGTTGAGGGATGAAATTACCAACTTCTGCCAACTCCCTGATGAGCCCTTGCATGAGGTATGGGTGAGATTCAAGAAGAAGCTTGTGTTGTGCCCTAACTATGGATTGCTGGACAATGTATTGTTTAAAGCTTCTTTAGATCCTTGAACTCGATGAATAAGTCCGTCGCCAACAATCTTGGAGGTGGTACCTTTATGGATCTATAATTTCCTCTTGCCTAGTCCTTTCTAGAGAGAATGACCAAGACCAACCAAGCTTGGCACACAAGGGAGGCTAACATTCCTACATCAGGAGTTACCACATCCATCTTAACAAATGAGATGAGAAAGAAGGATGAAGAGAGGGATGAGACCATGGCAAAAATGATGACACAAATTGACCTCTTGGCAAAGCACATAAGGGGGGCTGGTGGTGCTAAGACCTTGAATATTATGAGTGCACCAGAGATCAAGGCTAGTGATGATGAGCTTATGACCATCATGGATGGTAAAGTTTGCTATCTAGTGGCGGGTTCTCATCCCGGGTATTATCGCTTGAGGGATGAGAATCAAGGTTGGAACAAGGACAAGAAACGAGATGGGAATTGGAGAGATCGTGACAAAGATGGTGATAGGTTCAATCACTAGAGCTAAAACCCGTATGTACCTCCAAACAAATAGGATTCCCTATACCAACCCACCACAAGCATTCCCGGTCACTCTAAGATTGAGGACATGTTGTCCTTGGTGTTGAATAAAGTAGACTTAACAAATACCGGGGTTGTGAGCTTAAAAGCAAAGTTTCAACTCTTCATTAAACTGTGAGCTCTCATTCGGCCTCAATCAAGAATCTTGAGGCCCAAATGAATCATGTTTCCACTCAAATAAACCAAAGGATGAAGAGGACACTTCCTAGTGACACTACGGCCAATCTTAAAAATAATGCTCATGTCATGGCCATTGTTACTAGGAGTGGAAGAATAAGTGGTATAGTGAGAAAGTCCATTGTGGAGCTGGTTGTTGTAGCAAATAAACCTATTGTTAAAGCCGTTGAGAAACCGTGTGACAAAGAAGATGTGGAATCGAAAGTTGGGGTGAAGCTTGGTGCACCCAATATTCTGGTGAATATTGATGTTGATGATGAAAGGGAGGAGGCTGAATCTCCTCCCCAAGTTGCTATTGATGTTGAGGAGGACCCTTCCATTGTGCAAAGTGTGCCAACCAGACTACCCAAGAGACCTCCTCCATACACTCAAAGGCTAAATAATAAGAAGGAGGAGAATAAATTTAGCAAGTTTATTGACATGTTCAGCAAGCTTTCAATAAATATTCCTTTAGTTGAAGCCCTAACACAAATGCCAGGGTATGCCAAGTTTATGAAAGAGTTGCTCAAGAAGAAGAAGATTGTTAATGTGGGCACCATTGAGATTTCACACAGCTGTAGCGCTGTGATGATGAGTAATATCTCTACAAAATTAGATAATTCGGGTGCATTCACCATGCCGTGTACTATTAGGTTATTTGTGTTCCGTAAAGCCTTGTGTGATTTAGGGGCGATCATCAACTTGATGCCCCTAGCGATCTTTAACAAGTTGGGATTGGGTAAGCCCAAAAGCACATCCATGCATCTACTCATGGCAGACCGGTCCATTAAGTGCTCGGTGGGAATCCTTTTTGATGTATTGGTAAAGGTCGATAAGTTCATTCTCCCGACAGACTTTGTGATCTTGTATTGTGAATTAGATGTTGAGGTGCCCATCATCTTGGGGTGACCATTATTATCCACGAGGAGAGAACTTATAGATGTTAAACTCGGTGAACTAAAATTCATAGTTGGAAGTAAGGGAGTGACATTCAACGTATGCCAAACTACAAAGCCTCCGGATGAAATAAGGGTAATCTCAGTGATTGTTGTTGAGGGCGAGCTTGATCATGCCCTTGAGAAGTGTGAAATGGTCAATAAGCCCAAGATTGAAGAGTTGCCAAGTCGACAACATGTTGATGTTTTGAGGATATTGAAGGAGCAATTCTCCTTCTTGGGATAGGGCCATGCCAAGCGGATTGGCATGCTGTCCGACAACAACTAAGGTTGAGGTACTATCATCAAGCCGCGACATAAAATCAAGCGCTTCTTGGGAGGAAACCCAAGTGTTTTTACTTTATTTTTGGTTATCTTTTGTTGTTTTTGATTTGTTTTAGGAATGAAAGGAGCAGAGGAATGAACAAATGGAAAAACAGGGCAAAAAGGAGATGTGCGAAGGACCGCGCGGTATGCACAAGCCATTGTGCACATCACATGGCCCAACGCAGGACAAAAAAGAAGCCTGAGAGAAAAATGCTAAAATTAGAGGTGATGTGCGCTGGGCTGTGCGATCCGCACAAGCCTAAGTGTGCATCGCACCTCCATCGCATGATGAAATAGAAAGCTGGCCAAGTTTGGGGCATAGAAAGGTAAGGTGCAAAATGACATGCAGTCAGCACAAGGGCTTGTGCAAACCGCACATCATAGTGCACCAAGGTAAATTTTAAATTTTAATTGATCTAACCCATTGATTGACCCGACTTAGAGACTGACCCGGCTAAATTTTCTTCTTCTTTTCTCTTTTAATTCTGCCACCCTCTTCTTTCTCTCTATATTCTCTCCTACAACTTCTCAAATTCTCTCCCTAAACCTCTCACAAATCCCTTAAACTTCCCCAAACTTCTCTCCTCCTCTCACCCAATCTCCACCACCACTCCACCATGTGCCGCCGTCATTAGTTATCTGGGCAAGGTTGTTGGGTCACCATTGTTGCTATCTAAAAGCTTCAATTTTTGCTTCTCCTCCTTTAAGCTTCACTTGTGGTAAGTTCCCTGATGTTAAATACATGTTTTATGTTGATTGGGAACTCATATTGTGAAGTATGCTTGTTAAATTGCCATGTTGATTTTGGGTGAGATCCAAATTTTTTGGGTCCCTAATTTTGAATTGTGCTATGGATTTTTCTTAGGATCAATTTGGTAGAACTTGATATTGTGATAATGCATATTGATTGTAGTAGCTTTTAGCCTTGATAAATCTGTGTTTGGGATGAAGTCTGAGTAACCCCCTTGTGATTGATGCATTATTTGGCCCTATGATAGATTGGGTGACGTCATTTTTAAGGGAAAATTGTTGTTTTTCATAAGTTTTGATTGATAATTATTGTGTGGGGCTGAAATTTGCTACTATTGTGTGTCCATGTTCTTTGTTGAATATTTTATTGGGTATATAATCTTGTGCGGAGAGGTAGAAATTGTTGATTAATTGTTGGTTCCTAATTGTTACAATTGAAGGCTTGATATTCCCTATGATAGACGGGGTAACGTTCTTCTTAAGGGAAATTATTGAGTTCTTCTTTTATTTTGATTGGTGATAATGAAATCTGGGGAAGTCTGAGTACCCGAATAAATTGTGGTCATCTTATGTTATGCCCTCGAATGTTTAAATTGTAGGTTTACTGCTTGGTGCCAAGTGCTTTATGCAAATCTTGCTCCATGAATCGCATGTGTAATTCACAAAAGCACAAGGAACCAAAAATTCCAATTGTGCTCATGTGTGTTTCGCATGTGGTGCGCGGATCTTGATGTGCGAAACACACAAGGCACTGCACCTGCTAAAAAAAATTGGTTCTAGCTCACTATTTTGAGGTGCAACGCAGGGTGCGATGCATATTCTGATGCATGCGAACCGCTCCAGCAATCGCACCTCAGTGGAAAAATTATTGAAGGATCTGGTAGATCATGCATCATCATGTGCGATGCGTACAATGTCTTGTGCATTTTGCACATGGTCCGCATGAGCTGTCAATTACCTTTTTCATTTTTCTACTCCTTTGCATTCCGATCTTTTTAGTTGATTAACTTCTTTTTAGTCTTTTTCTTCTACTTATGTCAAAAACATAAAAAGATTTTGCTTTTGTTTTTGGTCTCACAATCTCCATGTGAAGAATATGTCTTCTATCAGGGGTAACACAGGTAGCCAACCAAGGAAAGTATCAGTCGCAGAAGAGGCAAGGATCTGTTTTGGGGTGGAAGGCATGAAGGCCTTTTATAAGCGGGATAAGAATAGGACATTCAATGAAGAGCAGAGTTTTAACTTGGGGGAAGTTGGGGATGAGCTACCCAACATGCACCGTCAGTTTGCTGAACAAGAATGGTACCCTTTTTAGGATGTACCCAGGGGGTTACTATGAGGAAGTTGTGCAGGTGTTCTTTGCGGCCTATCAAGTGATGAACGATTCCAAGGGATTTAAAGGGGCCGCGGAGAAATTCCCCAACTTGGATTCAGTTATAGTGAGGGGCAAGAGAGTTTTCATCACCCCTGCTGCCATCAATGCCATCTATTGGGGACACCCAATCGAACCTGCACCTGCGCTCATAGCCAAGTTGACGACCGAAGTAAAGCCTTATCGTGAGATTGCCCCTATTCTTGCTTCTGTCGCTCCTATTTGGGATATTGTGGGAGGTGATATTCTGAGAAGAACTCTGTACTTTGAGGCCCATCTGTGGTATGATATCGTCCGTATCCGATTCCTACCCTCGCAGAATAACCAAAAGATAACCCAAGAGGGGGCCATTTTACTTGCTGCCATTATGACAGGGAAGCATGTGAATTTTAGGGAAATTGCAGCCATGGTAATTTGGAGGAAAGAATGCAGGGGTAATGACTCCTTCCCTTTCCCAGTGCTGATTAGCAAGTTGTGTGCCAAGGACAACATCCCATACTTCAGCTGTGACAAGGTCACCCATGCTGTTGAGGTGACCGATCTTGATAAAAAGACTGACAAGGATGCCTCTAGATTCAAAAGGCGCAAGGTAGAGGCATCGGTTGATGTTGAGAGTGACGAGTTAGATGCCAAAGACACTGTTTTATCCCCTTCTCGGGCTACATCAGAGGCACACGTACATGCCCCCTCACCCACTTTGGCCAAAATTGGCATCTAAGATATGGTTGACAAAACATACAACCATAAGAGGCAATTGATAGATTTAGCAAGAGATCTGTTGGGGTTGATTGATAGGGTGGTTAAGAGGGCTATCAAAGAAGTTATAGGAGTGTCTCTACTCTTTTTAAATGGGTGGATGTCGTCGAAGGGGATGTCAAACAACTCAGAAAGGATATTGACAAAGCCAAAGGGAAGCAGCCAATTAAGGAGGCTGACTTGAGCAACTTACCTCCACCCCTTCGCATTTGTGGACCCATGGATGACTTGTTTTCATTTTATCCAGATGATGAACCTGAGCTACCTGGTGATGAGGATGTAGAGCTAGATGATAATGAGAACCCAGTGTTCCAGCAGACTCTCAGGACTCCGAAGTGACTGTACACTCCCGAAAGGGTGGTGCAGGTCCTAGTGGAAATGCCACAGTTGATGAAGCACCAGTTGATGATAATAAGGCATAGGCCTCCAGGGAGTTGCACCCCTTCTCTCCTTATTTGATCTTAAAGCATTAAGGGCAATGCTTCTCTTTTTATAAAGGGAGGTGGTATTTATTTGATTTGATTGTTGGTTGCCCGTGTTGGGCTTGAGATATTTTATTTCCCTTGTCGGTCCTTATTAATATTTTTAGTTTCCTTGCTATTTCCTTGCTAGATTCGATTTGGCCCTTGTCAGACATGTTGTATAATTGTGATGATATTGCCCTTGCCGGGACTTTTTCTTATGTTTTTTAGCTTAATTGTGCCCTCGTTGGGCTTGATTTTTTTTATTATTGGTTATGTACTGGGTTAGTCTTACATGATTCCATTGTCTTGCTACTCGTGCCTTGGAAATGCGCTAAGAGCCTACGCTGAGGCTTGTTTTTCAAATGATTCATGAATGCGCAATTTCATTATCATCTTGTTAATAGTAGTTTAGCAATAAACTCCGAGGATTTTCTTGATACCACGGTTCTTTCCCAAGGAGCAAAAATATTTTCTTTATTTTTGTTTTTGTGTTGAACCAGGTTGGTGTTTCCCTATGATAGATTGAGAGGCAACTTTCTTAATGGAAAATGCCAAGTTTTAGTTTTAATTTTAGTCCGTAGTGTGCTTGTCTCAAAATAGACCCACCAAATTATTTTTTCTTGGCAAGACATTTTTGAAAAAGAAAGGAAAGAGGGAAAATGAAACATTGAGGAAAGCATTCTCTTGTCATAATTTGCACCCTTTTGCTTTGGCTTGATCGATTCCCAAATGAGTGTGTAATGAACTCGGAATAGCTTGTCAAAAGTCATTTATCCCAATTGATCTTGAGACTAATGAAAAAAGTCTTGTGGCATGATTCCTTGTGTGGTGAGGCTTTACCTAGATTCTTGTTCATGCATGTTGTCTAGAACTTTCCCCGAATGTGATTCAAGGCAAAATTATAGGTGTGACCGAGCTTGGAAAATGATCTTAGGCCCTTTTTGATAGTCACTTCACCCAAATGCCTTCCCTCAAAATCGATCCTAGTGAACCCCTTTGAGCTTGTGACCATTCCTTGGCACCTTGTTTAACACCTTGACCTTCTTGGAACCTCTATTTTAGCACCCGTCCTCCCTAATTGCTTGAAAATGAAAAGTAGGCTAAAAGCCTAAGTTTTAGGGGGAAATGAAAAGACAACATAGGAAAATGCCTAAGTTTGGGGGTGTATGCGATCGATGAGGAGAAGAAAAAGGAATGCACTCCAAGTGCAAGGTAGCACCCAAAGTTTAAATTGAAAATTACTCCGAAAAAGTTCAATCCAGTGAGAAAAATGAAAAGAAAGAATGGGTGCTACCAAATGAAGGCGATACAAGGAGTCTTGAATGATCATGATTGAAAAGGAAAAGCTTGGGTTATGAAAGGGAGAAATAAGGTGAAGTCAAAAATTCAAAAATGTGAGCGGTGTTCAAAGTAATGAGAAAGAGCATTAGGGAGGTGTAGTCACTCGAGCCAAATGAAATCCTCACCTTACCCCTAGCCAATATCATAACCCGTAAGTCCTTAGTGATTTCGAACTTGGTTGCCCTACATTAGTGGTGATTTACACGAAGGGCAAGCCTATGGTTTGACATGTGTGCACTTGAACTTCCTTGAGAGAGTGAGAGTCTTCTTGGTTCTCTTATAATCCCTTTGTTTTTTGAATTGCATGGTTCTGAGTGGGATTCTCTCTTGTGATGAGTGGCATCATGCACTCGAATCGAATCATCAAATCTCTATTTCAATTAAGAGGAATGAATGAGACTTGTTGTATGGAAAATCTCGAGGAAAACCTTGATGATTCATGCCAATGACTTTAGAAGCTTTGTATCTTGTTTTGAATGATAAAACTCCCTTGATTTTGAATGAGAAATGGTCTTTTTGAAAAAAGTTTTGAAATGATCAATTGCCTTAATAATATGGTAGTTCAAATTGAGATGAGCATGATAGTTGAGTCTTTTGTTTGAGTCTTTTTGTTTATTATTTTCTTAGTTTTTAGAATAGATTAGTCTTTTGTGCCTTAATTGAGTTTTAGAGCATAATTCATTCCTTACCTTATGAGTATCTTGCTTGACGACAAGCAATAGTTCAAGTTTGGGGGTTTGATGAGTCGGTAATCTACCGACTCACTTAGCCTTTATTCATGAATTATTGCTATGTTTTGATAAGATTTAGAGGTTCTTATGGACTTTATTGATATGAATGCAGGTACTCTTGTCCTAAGGTGGAAAACAAGGAATTGGACCTAAAAGAGCTAAAAAGGAGTTGAAGTGTTAAAAATTAAACAAGATGGAGTTTCTGCTAAGAGGTGAGGACGTCATGCAACACACACAACACGAGGTGCAGCCCATACCTCCCACCGCACAAGGCACATGAATTGTTGAAGACTCTGTTAAGGGGTGCAGTCGCTATGTGATGTGCGCACTGCTCGGTGCGAACTGCACCCCACTTTGCATGAAGCTCTCAAGTTGGCTCAAGTCACTGGACCACTGAAGAGTGTTGTGTGACGCGCACTTCACAACGTGCAAACCGTACATCACGTCACACAACCCCCAATGGGCATTTTTGTCCAATTTTGTATGACGTTTTAGGAATGTTTCTAAACCTAATTTAGGAATAATTCTAGAGAGTTCTCAATAGTTTTTGAATAGTTTTTCACCTTTGAAGCAAGTTTCTCTCCCAAGGAAAGAAATAGGGTTTGAATCCATTCTCTCAATCTTCAACCTTGTGCTTGTAAATTTGAGCTTGGATATTGGATTCTTTCTACAATTAATGAAAAGAAATTTGAATTTCCCTATGGGTATACTTTCTTCTTCCTTTAGCATGAGTGTCTAAGTTTCCTTGTCTAGGGATGTGTAGATGATGGGTACTTGATAAAAGGGTATGAGTCTTGCTTATTTGTGTTTATAATTGCTAATATGATATGGGTCTAGTGATTTCACCATGTTTTAACTCTAAAATTGATGGTTGCAAATATTGATTTACCTTACTTGCTTGTATCCTTGCTTGAGAAAGAAGTATATAATTTTGGATGTGAAATTGCTAGTGGGTACTTAGGATTCCACTTAGATTGAGGCTAGAAATAGCTCAAATCGAAGGAAACACCCATTTAAGGGTATAAGCTAAAAATAGTGTGACCTCCCCAAGCATATGTTGGTTGGTTATTTGACTAAACAATAGTGTTTGAATTAAAACCATTGGATATATGTTTGTTTGATAGAAATATTAATAAGCATGCCTAAAACCAATGATACCTATATCAATTACTAGGAATTGACGCAATTAAACAAGTACCTCGACCCGTCTTTAAGACCCATCAGAAGCACATATCTAGTCGTCTTCCCTCTATTGTTTAAACCTTGCACTTTTACTTATTGCTTTGTTTAGAATTTGAATTGTGACAGATTTCCAATTCCCCCCTTTTTACATTATTTTGTTGATCAACCTACTCTGGTGTTAGGTATGTTTACAATCACCTAGACTAAGCTCTAAATTCCCTGTGGGATCGACTCTGACACATATCGGGTACTATAAATGTGTTTTGCTCTAACGATCGTCAATACTTCATTTTAGGAGAGTACATTTGAGCGTTATCAGTCAACATTCAGAGAAGACGACCTCATATAGGAATTCCATCAGTGCAGTTAGCTCCGAAATGTTGATTTTGGGCTAGAGAGACCATTGGTTTGGGTCCCGAGGCTTCCAGACTCATTTTGGGCCATGGGGTTCCATTTTGAAAAGGTTGGCCAAAGGTTGGTTTTGGGCGTGGGGCCCACTTTTTGTTAAATCGACATCCGTTGGGAATTTCATCAATTCTATTGAGTCCAGAATGTCATTTTTAGTTGAGTAGCATAGTTCATTTGTGTTTACGGGACACCGAATGAATCCTGGGGGTCCATCTGGTGACTTTTTAGTCTTAAAAATTCTGCTAGTTTTGCTGTTGTTGGTGGGTCTGCATTTGCAAACTTTTTGTTACATTTGTGATGGCCACTTTTGCGGACTTTCTCCGCTTTTGTAGCAAAGGTCTGCTTTTGCGGCAATTATCAACTTTTGCAGACACCGGTTTTGTCATGAAACCTCCACTTTTGCAGAGGCATGGGTGAATAGTGACCTTTGCTTTTGCAGTGGGTTTGTCGCTTTTGCGATGTCTGCTTTTGCGGAAAAATCTCCGCTTTTGTAGTGATCGCTGGCAGTTTATAAACTTTTTCTCCTTTTTCTTTTCTTCAAACCCCAGATCATTTTCTCCATTAATTTGTGAGCTCCAAAGCTCCATCTTCTGTGTTGGTTGATTCCAAAGCATTGGGGTGAATATTTTTCGGTCCATGACCGCTTCCTCGACTTCAATTGGTAAGTTTTCACCTTTAAATTTTGTTAATTTCCCTTTTAATTCTCTCTTTGTTCTTGGCATAGTAGGGGCTGTTTAGGACTTTTTTCCTACTCGAATCATGCTCAATTTTTGAGCATGTATTCGAGGTTGGGAACCTCGTGGTAATTTTCATTTCCAGTTTTGGGTTGCAAGGCCCATGAGCCTACTTTTGACCTGGATTTTGATAGGTCTAAATTATTATCATTATGGGTATCGTTAACTTTGTATTGATGAGTAGAGTATTGTTTTGATAGTTGTTTTGCTATTTGGGACTTCTCGGAGCAGCTCGGGCTTGGACGACATCTTTCCAGCAGCTTGTCATCAGACGTCAGGTAGGTTACGTCTTACCTACCTTAGACTTTGCGTATATAAAATATAACTGTATTATTTAGCATTCTTGGGTTGGGTTTACTAGGTTGGCACCCCAGACCTTTACCGTTTTCTTTTGTCCATCTTATTTCCTACGTTTGCTTTAGTATTCGAACTAGTTTTGTAGTATTACCCCTTGCGGCCCTGTGTGGCCTTTTTATAGAGTGGATTGAGCAGGTGCAGGGCCGATAGGTTGATTGTGAGCCATTAGGCTATTAATTGTACTCTATCATATCATCATTCTCATCCAAAAGGGTTTTCTACATCTGTTTATTACTACTATGGGTACGGGCCTAACTATCACCAGTTTTCTAAATCTTGTATGGCCTCGCACTACTAAAAACAGCTCAAAAGGGGATGGATAGAAAGGCGACGGACAGCGTCGCTCTTGAAAAGCGACGGAAAAAGTGACGTTGTCCGTCGCTTTTCTAATTTTTTTTAATTTATAATTATTTTTTTACAAAAACGACGGACAGCATCTCTTTGTCCATCACTTTTTTGGCATATTTTTGCCCCAAAATTATTTATAATTAATTAATTTCTATTTTTTATTATAAGCGACATACAGCGTCGCAAAAATTAAAAAAAAATTTAAAGAAAGCGATTTTGTCCGTCGCTTTCTTTAAAATTTAATTTATATTAACAAAAATAGAAAAGTGATGGACAGTGTTGCTTTTGTCCGTCACTTTTCGGTCAAACGCGATCAACTCATTTAAATAGGCGACGGACAAAAGCGACGGTGTCCGTCGCTTCTTTAATTATACAGAGACTCCGTCGGGTCTCTTTTCCCTCATTTCTCTCTTTCTCTTTTTCTCTCCTCCTCTCCTCCATCATTGCTCCACTGTTCCGCCACTCCTCCACCGCTACTCCTCCACCACCGCTCCCTCCACCGCTGCTCCCTCCATCGTCAGCCTCCTCCCTCCAACCTCCTCCCATTTTGAGGTTAGTTAGTTTATTGATTTGAAGGTTAGGGTTTAATTTGGGTATTTTTATTTTCAAAAATTGATAGTGTATTCTAGACTAGGGTATGTTGTTGTTGTTGAATTTAAACTATGGTGTATATGTTGTTGTTGTTGTTGTTGTTGTTGAATTCTAAACTAAGATTTTGAGAAATTGATATTGAAAATTGATATTTATGAAAAAATTGATAGTGAAAAATTCTTTTTTAGATTATATTCTTAATTTATGAACTTTAATTAGTTTAGGCTTGCTAATTAGTTTGTGAACCTTAGTTTAGGCTTGCTATTAGTTTGTGAACCTTAGTTTAGGCTTGCTAATTAGTTTGTGAACCTTAGTTTAGGCTTGCTATTAGTTTGTGAACCTCAGTTTAGGCTTGCTAATTAGTTTGTGAACCTTAATTTAGGCTTTCTAATAGTTTGTGAAACTTAGTTTAGGCTTGCTATAATTAGTTTGTGAACCTTAGTTTAGGCTTGCTATTAGTTTGTGAACCTTAGTTTAGGTAATGCTTGCTATTAGCTTGTGAACCTTAGTTTAGGTTCTTTTTTGAACTTGAATTATATAGGTTCTTGAATTAAGTACTTGAATTAGATTATTAGTTTTCAACTTTAGGTTCTTTTTTGAACTTTAATTAGGTACTTGAATTTGGAATTAGGACTTGGAACTTGAATTTGGAATAGGATTTGGAACTTGAATTAGGATAAGGTGCTTGAATTAGATTATTAACTTGAATGTGGAACTTGAATTTGGAATTAGGATTTGGAACTTGAATTAGGATTTGGAACTTGAATTTGGAACTTGAATTAGGATTAGGACTTGAACTTGAATTTGGAATTAGGTTCTTAAATTAGATTATTAACTTGAATTAGGTTCTTGAATCTTAGTTTTTTTTAAGTTAAGCTTTTTAAAATTAAGTTTGTTAGTTTAAATTGTTAGTTTTGAGTTAAGAATTAGTTTTCAACTTTAGGTTCTTTTTTGAACTTGAATTTGGAACTTGAATTTGAAACTTGAATTAGGATTAGGACTTGAACTTGAATTTGGAAATTAGGATCTTGAATTAGATTATTAACTTGAATTAGGTTCTTGAATCTTAGTTTTTTTAAGTTAAGCTTTTTTAAGTTAAGTTTGTTAGTTTAAATTATTAGTTTTGAGTTAAGAATTAGTTTTCAACTTTAGGTTCTTTTTGAACTTGAATTTTGAACTTGAATTTGGAATTAGGATTTGGAACTTGAATTTGAAACTTGAATTTGGAACTTGAATTTGGAACTTGAATTAGGATTAGGACTTGAACTTGAATTTGGAATTAGGTTCTTGAATTAGATTATTAACTTGAATTAGGTTCTTGAATCTTAGTTTTTTTAACTTTAGGAATGATCTTTTGAACTAGAATTAGGTTTGTTCTTGAATTTGGAATTAAGTTCTTGAATTAGATTATTAAATTGTTAGTCTTTGTGAACCTTAGTTTAGGTTAACGCTTGCTATTAGTTTTCAACTTTAGGTTAGTGTTAGTTTTGAATTAGTTTCTTTAATTTGGAAATTTTGAATCAGTTTTGGATTATGCATACAGATGTCATCGGGTGATGGTGATTGAGGTCGTTCTAGTAAAAGTACTAGCAAGTCTAGTAAGCCTAGGAAAAGCTCTAGGAGGCCTATAGAGCATGACGATATTTCAGGTCGTCTTTCATCTTCGCCACAGATTCGCTCTACTCCACCAGTGTCTATCCCCTATGGCACTGGGAATCCCGCAGATTATCATGGTCCTAGACCCACTAATTCTCTTCATCATATGACTTTCATGCCTACACCATCTATGCCTCTGCCACATGGCAGCGGGACTACTAGATTACCATCTGGTATGCCATCCCCACGTGATTCTTCTTCCCCCCACTTATCAGGCTTGTGACTTAGAGATACCAGCTCTGAGTCTGACACACAGACCTCTACACCCCCATTGACTCAGCGTTATAGACTTCCGCCATTACTTGCATCAGCACTTTCTCAGGAGTAAGAGGACGACGTAAATCTGAGACCCGACGAGAAGGACGCCATTGGTAGAGTCAAGATTCGCCCTAAAGGATCATCGTAAGTTTTTTTCTAATTAATTGATAAGTTTGCTTTTTCATATTAATTAATTATTTATCACTTGATGACATGCTTCTTATGTTTTTTACAGGTGGTATCCCACGAAAGAGCCCTGACGTGCTCTAAAGGAGGCAGTTAGGAGGCTTTTTACAGAACCTTGGAGCTCCTGGTCAGAGATTCCAAGATCGATCCAACAGGCCATGTTGATGAGTTTAAGGTATATATATACTATATATATATATATATATATATTAACTTTTCATAATATACATACATATATATATCATCTAACACTAATCATTTTTTTCTTTCAGACAATGTGTACTTGGAAGCGAAAGTACAATAAGATCATTTCCACTACTTTCGCGAGGAAGGCCAGTGCCAGGCTACGGCAATGGCTTAAAAAAAATTGGGATAGTAAGAAGTGTGGATCTTGGCTTCTACCTCATCTTCATGAGGAGCTTCAGAAGTATTGGGATTCGGAAGAGTTCAAAGCATTGTCTGAACAAGGCAAGAAAGCCAGAGGCAGTGTTAAAGGTGGATCATTGCACACTATGGGTGCAAAGAGTGTAGCGGACGTTGCAAGGGATATGGTAAGTAATAATATTAACCTTTTAATTTATATATATATTTATATAAACTTGATTAAATAATATTAATTATATTATTTTATTATGTTAAATTTATTTTGTTTGCAGGAGAAGGACTTGGGGCGCCCTCCGACTCAGGCTGAGCTCTTTAAGAAAGGCCACATACGAGACAAAAAAAATGAGTCAGATCTGGATGTATGGGTCTTGCAGAGGGCTCAAAACGCCTATATAAGTTTTAAAGTTTAAATATAATTAAAGTACTAACATATATATTTATATATATATATATATTATGTATAAATTATAATTTTTATTTTTTTATATGCAGGATGAGTTTGGACGTATTTTGTCTGAGTATAGCCAGACTCAGAAAGTTCTGGGCTTGCCGACCGAGCCTACAAACGAGGAAGCCACTCAAATATGGACCAAAAAAGTTGCAGGGGGGAGATAAAAGGGGAGAGTCTATGGTCTAGGCTCGAAGAATGATTTGCGACGAATCCAGTCAGGACTGGATGGTATTGGATCCTCGCGCCAGGCTGAGGCAGTTGATGGTGTCCAGCTTGCACATATGTCGCAGCAGATCGCAAATCTTACTAGGACCTTGGCAGAATTCGAGAAAAAATAGGCTGAGACCACTGATGATTTGTCCAAGACCGTCCAGGCTCTTCAACAACAAATGTCGTCCTTTGTTGGTCGTCGCCGTCGTAGTATAGATCGTACTCCTTCTTCCTCGTCAACAAGTGACGATGTTACTGAGACTAGTGAAAATGAGGAGGCATATGTGGATACTACCCCCCGTTAGGATTGCCTCATTTTCTTCTATATTTTGACACATTTTGATATTTTTTGACACTTTTTTTTATGGTTATTGAATACTTTATATGTACTTTTGGTGGACCTTTTTGTAATTAGTATATTTTTACTTCGTTTTTAGTTTGTTATTGATGTTTTAATTATTTTATGAATGTTGAAATTGTCCGTCGCTTTTTTGCATTTTGTCCAGCTGTAAAAATCTGCATTGGACAGGGGAGAAAGGTGTGACGATACACCTTTAATTAATGCAAAATACGTAATCTGCCCGGGGAATGTTTAGCTACTATTTTGGAAAGGTTGCATCAGGTTTAAGAGCTAATATTAGCTTCATTATACCCTTGTGTTGTAGATTAACTTAATAAAGGAAAGTCCAAGTTGTGGTATGCGCAATCTTCTGAAGGAACGAGGTATATTAAGGCTTCTTTATTCCTTATCGGCATAAATCTAGAAATAGAACTCTAAATCTCCGAAATAAGGAATTTGAGTATTCTTTTGTAAGAGAGATGATTTGGTAACTCAACAAGTCTTAAGGAACTAAGTTATACATTATGGTGATTCAAGTCGCCTTCTTATAAAAATCTGATTCTTTTTGCACGAAACGTAAGTTATCCTTTTGTCAAGTTTCTTCTTTGTATTGTGATCCCTAATCAAGGTTTAGAAAGAATAAAAGGAAAGTTAGAAAGTCAAATCCCCATTTATATGTGTTTGTATGTTGAGTCCAACACCTAGTAAGCCAAGGCTAAAGAAGTTATCTAAATGAACCTTCATAAATAACAAAAATAGCTTTGAAGGTCAATCTAGTAATACACTTATTATGCGTGGTTTGCGTGTTAGTGTGCACCGAGGTGCTACTGCCATATTGAGGCTATTATATACATAGTGTGCACCGAGGTGCTACTGCCATATTGAGGCCATTATATACATAGTGTGCACCGAGGTGCTTCTGCCATATTGAGGCCATTATATACATAGTGTGCACCGAGGTGCTACTGCCATATTGAGGCCATTATATACATAGTGTGCGCCGAGGCGCTACAGCCATATTGAGGCTATTATATATAGGGTGCGCCAAGGCGCTATTGTGGTTCAGCGTGGGTTATAAAGAGTGAGTTGTAGTGTGAGTTAATGCTTGTGTTGTATTCTAAAAAGAATAAAGGATAAAGAACTTAACGAGTCTTACCAATTACAGTTTACAAGTTTCATATTATATCTTGTTCAGATTTACTACTTGAGACTTGCTTTTATGTTTCTACCTTACATGCCAGTACATTATTGTCGTACTGACATCCCCATTGCCTGGGGGCGCTACATTCATGCCTGCAGGTCCAGACAGAAACCCAGACAGACCTCTTCAGTAGGAGTTGCAGAGTTCAGTCATTTTGGTAAGCTCCATTCTTCCTGGAGCTGACGATTCAGAGGTCTAGCTTATATTTTGGCCAAGTTATGTATATGTACAGCTTATGGGTAGTCCAGGGCCCTGTCCTGGATATGAGATATTTCACTTACTCATAGAGGCTTGTAGACGTGTATATGTATATCAGTGTTGGGTATGGCCTTGTCGGCCTTGTATTAGCTATCTACTATGATAATAGCCTTGTTGGCCTTGAGTTGTTTACCTACTATTGAGCTTTCAGTGTTTCAAATTGCTATTCTTAGAGACCTTGTCGGTCTTCGACCCCCAGCAGGTTCAATAGAGACACACTCTATTTTGGCACCCTCGGCCTTTTGGGGCTCCGAGTGTTGGTCATGCCTCCCATGGTTTGGGGCGTGACAACACTCCCGACACCCATATTGGGATTTTGAGATTTACTAATTTAGAACTGGATAAACTCCGGGGACAAGATTCTAGTAACTCTTTGCGACCACATGGACTATTCACGTGATCGCGTGGGGTTAAGGAATTTTAATTCATTACGATTGCGTCATAAAGCCACGCGACCACGAGGCATCGAACAATCTTCAAGTAATAAAAGTTCAAAAGAGCCATTTCAAGAGCAAAATTTTGCTTTGAAACTTGGCTACTTTTCTTCTCCTAAGGCAAAAATAAAAGCATCCGTCAAATTCAATTTCGTAGTGCCTCCACTTTGCAATTCAACAGGTATGTCTTTTGTATTCCACTTTCTTCTTGGATTTGCTTATAGTTGTGCAAAAGTTTAGTGGTTTTGATAGCCCAAAGTATGTTTGTTGTGGTCTTAAAGAGTGTGAATTTAGGGTGTTATGTTGTGATTCTTGGGTGTGGATATATAAGGGTGCTAAGGTCTATTGGTTCAATGCTTTTTATGATAAAAATTGACCCCAAGACGGTGTGAAAAGGGACGAACAAAAGGGTGCAAGGCACATGTTCGACAAAAGGCTTGAATGAAAATTTTCTGAACAAAAGATGACCCTCGCGATCATGATGCCAAATCCTGTGATCGTGAGGAACTACTTCTCTGAACTCCGCGATCACGATGCCCTATCTCGCGATTGTGATGAGTTAAATTTTTATTTTTATTTTAAAAAAATAAAATAAAATAATTTGGTCTTCGTGATCGCAATGAAAAATCTCGCGATTGCGATGACCAGGTCTGGCAGTCCCAAAAATACTAGCTCTGCCCAGCTCTGTCGGGGGTCATTTTGCCTTATTTCTTTGGCCTAATCCTGTCCCAACATATTGTTTTACATGCCTATATTTGTGTTTGACAATTTTGTTCCTCGCGTAGGTACTTGAAGCAGTAAAATAGCTCCGGCATCAAATGAGGTTAAGCAAAATAATGCCACCCAAGTGGCCAAAGAGGAATATTTTGACCAAGGCACCTTCGTCTCCATCAAATGCTCCCAATTATATGATCATCATTTGATGAAACCTATCACGAGGGAGCGAGGTTTTGTGTTGGATGGATTAGAAGAAAAATGGGCTGACTTCCAAGGAAAGTTGGTTACAAGTGGATGGTTATGCTTCACCTCCGATCCTATCAAGGCAAACTTTGCCATAGTCCATGAGTTTTATGCTAATTTTGTCAAGACAGACTTTGTGAATGACTTAGTTGTGATGGTTCAGGGCAAGTTGGTGCGATTTGATCTGGAGTCGATCAATGAATATTATAACCTCCCAAATATTAATAATTCCACAATGAAATCCCAGGCCAAAGAATTGGGGACTGATTGGTTTGTGCAATACTTACTTAAAAGCACGGTTCCCCAAAGGATAGCTTTGAACACAAGGATTGAGTCTTCTGAGTTAACACTGGAAGCCCGCACTTGGCTCTCTATCATTTGTGCCCGAATCATGCCTTCAAAGAATGAATCTAATGTGACACTTGAAAAGGCGGTGGTCATATGTGTTATGATGGAAGGCCTCCGGGTGAATGTAGGGCAACTAATTATGCAAGAGATTCAATAAGCGGTGCTAGAAGGTAGCAGAATCTATTCTTTCCATCGTTGATCACATACCTATGCTACTAAGCCGGGGTTGAAAAGAGAGATGGAAAGAATGAAGGGAAGTCAGAAAAGATGATTCACCCACTGAAGAAGAGAGGGGCTGGGAAAGCATTAGAGAAGAGGAAGATCGATGTGGCCTCACCATTATTTGGTCTATTCTCCGGATCTTGAGAGGAAATTGAGTCAGCTGCTACTGCTGCAGCTATTAGTCCACTCAGGATTGGGCCCCCCACTCTCTGCCACATCTCTAGATAGGTCTATGGCATAGATGCCCAAATTCGCAAGATTGTAGCAAGTTTACCTTCTGGCCCGGGAGAGTGTTTTACCACCCCAGCTTCTGGTCCACAATCTTTCACTACTCCTACTGGTCCTACACTATCTAGTGTAGCAAGAGAGCAGCAACATGTTTAAGAAAGGTTGGCAAAGGTAGAGAGGTGACAGAAAAAGTAGAGGGACCATGATCAGAAGAAGAGTAAATTCCTCGCGAAGATGATGAGCACTTTGAGGAAGCTATGCAGATCTGAGGAGGAGGATGATGATGACAAGGTAGATTGGGTCCTTTCTGGGCCTAGAAACTCTGGTTCTGAGTGATACACCCTCCAGGGATCCCCCTCAAACTCATATCTTATTTTGATGCAGTAAGGGCATTGCACTACTTTAGTTGGGGGTGGCTGGCATACTATATCTAGCTTGCTTTATTTTTGATATTATTGTGCCCTTGCCAGTCTTGTTTTGATTGTTTTGGATATTACTGTGCCCTCGTTGGGCTTGTTTATTTTGATGTTAGATATTGGAGCGCCCTTGTCGGGTTTGTTTTGATATTATTGTACCCTCGTCGGGTTTTGGAATTGTTATGGATGGATTTGATGGTTTAGTTCTTTAGTTTCTTTACTTGTAGCTTCTTTGGTTTCTTTTGTAGTTGGATTGTTGGATATTTTAGAGCCAGGGGAAGTCTGAGTACCCGGTAGGCTTGATTGAACTTGTCAGAGTTGGGAACACTGCATCACATATGTCGATGTGCGAAACGCACGTGCTTCGCACATGCTGGGCAGAAAAGAAACCTATATTGCCTGGCTTGTGCGTTGCATATGTGACTCGCACTTTGGCACATGCTAATTGCATGTCGCTTGTATGTAGGGATTGGTGTGTTGATGAATCTTGAGTAGCCATATCAATTTAGATAGATGAATTGGCCCAATGATAGACTGAGTGACGTCATTCTTAAGGGCAAATCATCATCTTTTGAGATATTAGGAGCGATTGTCTTGTTTGGTACTAATGAGGTTAGTCTTCCATGCTAAGTGAAATAGGCATACCCTTCTGATTTTTTTTGTGAAAATTGCATGGCAAAGAATGATGTTTGTGACAACTCCTTTAATAAATTTGTGACTCTTAACGCATTAGTGGTGATAATTTGGAATTAAAGAATGTGACTCCATTTGTTCTTGTTTAGGAAGTAAAATTGACCCTTCTTGATTGATTCACATGCCATGTGTGGTGAGGTTTAGTTGAATAATTCTTTTACTCACTTGTGTTAACTAGAACTTGGTTGGTTAGTCATTTAATGCTAGTCTCAATTGTGTTGGTTGGAGAAATGATCTTAGGCCTTCGTTGTGATTGTTGAAGCCTACTTAGCCTTAAAAGACACCATTGCACTTAAATTGTATCATTAGTCACCCCTCTTGAGCCTAATACCTCTTTTTTGGCAACCTCGGTACAAGACTTGAACCATTTTGAAAATGAATCCATCTCTTGAATCCGTCCCTCCTTGAACTCTACAAGTGTGAAATTGAGGCTAAAAACCTAAGTTTGAGGGTTGATAAAAGGTACCTTGGAGGAGTGTTAAATGAGCTTACTTTTTTTTGTTGCCTAAAAATAATTTCCAAAAAGAAGGAAGAATTTGAAAAGAAAATCAAAGAGGAAAGAAAAGAAGAAATCCTCCAAGGTCAAGAAAATGATAAAAATTGGGGCTTCAAATTAAATAAGTGAAATGGTGCCTCGTGTTGAATGAAAATAGAAATAAATGGCTTTGGTTTCGAATTTAAAGAGTTGTGTAGCGTTCGAAGAGGATGTAGTCACTCCAATCCAAAATGTTTATCCTACCGATCTAGTTGGGTTGTACGCACGTGTTTGGCTTTCACATAGGTTACGACTAACCTTCTTTTAGACTTAGCTCGTTTAAGGTACTTGTATAGTAGTTTGCTAATTGTTGGGGGATATTATGGGTTGGTTATTATGATTTTGTAAGTATGACTCTTATAGACGATTTAGGTGCTTTAGCTTAGGATTGGGGTTGGGGTCCTTAGTTTAGGTTATCCTTGTTCCTCTAAGGTTTGGCATAGGCGAAGTAGTATCTTTAGGATTAGAATTGCTTGCCTTAGCTTAGGTAGGTTGCTTGCGACTTTGAGATGGTTAGGTTAGAAATCCTTAGTATAGAGTTAGTGAAAGACTCCATGGTAGATTAGGCACTTTTTGTTTGATGTATATTTACCGTTTCCTTTTTGTACTTCTTATTCTGTATATGGTGTATTTATGGGCCCAAGGTCATGGATGCTAGTTTGGATGGACTTCAAGTCAGTATGTTTCATCCTTATCTTAACTCGCTTTGTTCGTACCTTACCTTAATCTCAGGTTGCCGATTAATCCAATTGTGATTGGATTGAAGACATAAGGATAGATTTGATGTCCTTGTTATCGGCTGGGGTTGTAGTACTCGGTTGAGTAGTCTTATCTCTCCTAGATCTTATCATTTTTGACTTATATTTATCTTTTTATGATATAATATTGTAGACTCGAGGCCATGGTATTAGACAGGATGGAACTCCAGGTGAGTACAATTTGCCTTAGCTTGACTTTAGTAAATTGCGTGTTTTAGTTTGATTTGGTTTGTTGTGCTCCTTAGAATAATTTCAGTTAGATGTGTGCCTTAGGTGGGATTCTCTGGGGTGTTTATAATTAGTTTGACCTTTCTAGGTAATTTCTCTAGAATTGTACCCCCTCTCGTTAGTAAGTGGACCTTGGAATTCTTGGTGGAGGTTGATTGGACTTGGTAGTGATATTTGACGTGATTATTCATCTATATTCTTGTATTGTGGTTGTTTTCTTCATTGCATATGAAAGGCTTGGTTTAAAATACTATTTTTGGTTTCAAAAATGGATTTTTGAAAATATTTTGGTACTTTAGCTTTCTTATGGAAAACTTGGTATATTTTATGAAATATTGATTTGAGATAAACTTGCATGCTCGAGAGAAAGTATTCCGGGTGGTTTTTATTGATTTTAAACTTGTATGCCCGAGGATACTCGTGTTCAGGGCAGTTTTATTGATTATTTAAATATGCATGCCTGAGGAGACACGTATTCCGGGTGATTGTTTTGATATTCATTATGGCATGCTCATCGAGATATGATCTGATTTGGTATTTGGATTTCGCGAGTCTCCAATGGGTCCTGCCTTTGCAAGCTATGGCTGGAGTAGGAGTATACGGTATCGTTGGCACTTTACTCATCTCATACTACATATCATAGAACATTCTGCTTGCATTTCCCCATCAGGTTTGATTGTTACTTAGTATTGTATGTTTTCTGTGTCCTCTGGGCTTATGGGGGTCCAGTTGGATCTATTGATTGTTGTTTGTACCTTCTGGGCTTATGAGGGTCCAGTTAAGTTTGTTTGTTATTGATTGTACCTTCCGGGCTTATAGGGGTTTAATTAGGTTATAGTTAGATCTTTACTTTATATTTTATGAGTTATTACTTATACTTACCTCGATTGTTTAACTTGACCAGCTACTCTCTTTTCCCTTGCAATCATGGTTCCATAGTTTTATTATTATTATTATTATTATTATTATTATTATTATTATTATTATTATTATATTCACCCTTATCCTAATGGTTCACAAGATCACTAGGTTAGTTCCGGTGATAATTGCCCAATTGTAGTTATCCTTGATGTGACTAGAACTCTAGGTTACCCCCCGTCAGTTAGTTTATTTTATGATGTGACTTGTTAAACAATTTTTCTTATGCTTTTCAGATTACTTACTTATGATTCCCATTGTTATCTAGCTATGACCCAATCCCTTTTCTGACTCTTCTTTGCTTACCTTTAGCTTATATTTGCATGTTATTATACTTGTTTCTTATCTGAGCTCGGTCGTCCTATGATACCTACTGGGTACCGCATGGTTTTAATACTCATGCTACACTTCTGTATCTTTCCTGATTCAAATCTTAGTACGAGTTATCATCGTTGATGCTGTCCTTGAGCAGAGTTGCTGATCAGAGATACAGGATGAGCTCTTGGCGATTTGAGTTGATCCTTCTCCTTCTATTTTGAACTAGTCTTATTTTGCACTTTAGAGATTGTTCTGTGTCAATTGTACTCTTCTAGAATCTTGTATGTTGTAGTAGCTCTTGTAATGATTGATACCAGGTCTTGGTAGAGTCTGTCGTGTATTTTGATCTTTCCCCTTTTGTAGTTATTTACTTATTCAGTTTATCTTCTACTTTTCAGGTTTATTATCTTTATCTTTATCTTTATCTCGTTCTCTTATTAGCCCGTTACCTGCTATTCAGGGCTAAGGGTCGGCTTACCTACTGGTGAGATATAGTAGGTGCCATCATGACCTAAGAAATTAGATCGTGGTAGATGTCGTAGGAGAAATTGTTATTTATGGACACGTGCAAGAATACAAACAATGTGATAAGTCTAGTGCTTTTATGAATGTGGAACTCTAGGATTATGAGTAAGACTGCGAGCATGATTATAATCAGTGATAAAATTCAAGTTGTCCGATTTTGATATGATTAAATTGTACATTTTTCATGTACTTAAATGGATAACTTCCATAATTAAGATGAACCACAAACTCAAAGTCAAGATGGTCAAAGATCTAAATCAAGAGATATGTCGATTCATCGACGTAGTAACTGCCACAAGAAGGACAAAGTCCCAACAAGAATGCAGAATGATCGAGCAACCTGTACAAGTAGGAGAATTAATAACTATCTCGCAATAATTCAAAAACACCAATATGACGATATAAGGTTACAAGAAAGCAAATGAAATTTCCAAGACAATAATCAAAATTCTCCAGCAAGTAATGAGAGTATAAGTTCAAGTTTATACACAAACTTTTGCTTTTTAGCACATAAATAGTCCTACCACAACTTGACAAGTTTAAATTATAGACCAACAAGTGTGTCAGCTTTCTCAAAAAAATTCTTTATCTTGCACAAGAGTATAAATAACTTGAATACACAATCAAAACTTATTTAATATTCAGTGATTTTTG
The DNA here is from genome assembly GCA_003996215.1 of Jaltomata sinuosa. Classification (NCBI taxonomy): domain Eukaryota; kingdom Viridiplantae; phylum Streptophyta; class Magnoliopsida; order Solanales; family Solanaceae; genus Jaltomata; species Jaltomata sinuosa. Next base: position 206,582 of record QJPP01007636.1, on the reverse strand, counting down.
ATCATGTAAAATTAAACAAGACAGACATCAAAAGTGAGCCTAGTTTGTGCAAATCACACCAAATTCTCAAAATAGTGAATTAGGACATCCTGACTGTCTTGTGTTGTGACTCAATTTTGAATAGGTAAACAGTAAAATAGGCTATGTAGTCTTCACAAAAGTTATAGACACATGTCTTAGGGTTTCAAAGAATTAAGAACCATCATAAAATATATTTCTTACAAAACTTTATTCTCAAAATACTAACAGTAGTACATAGAAGGTTTCTAAATCGAAAAAACTGGGCAGAACCTTCCCTGTATTGCATCCCCTTTTCCGAATCCAAAAACAAGTTTTTGACATAAACATAAGAGTTGTATATATATGTGTTACCTTTCCAAAACATATTTCTTCACTCAAAACCGACCTCTACATAATGAGATATTCTAAAATTACTAACAGCTACACAGTTCCAAAAATGAGCTTGCACACTTACCACAAGGGAGGGTGCTTCCTTGAGTTTTAGCTAAAAGGAATAAGGTTTGATGGTTGATTAGCTAGAATAATCTGGTGATAAGAGTGTATAGAGGTTTTTTAAGAGTTAGAAAATGAAATAATTAGAGGATTTATAATATTTTACACACCAACATGGATATATATCGATTAAAAAGGTGGCTGCCCAAAAGTTAAAGTTGGCTACCCCAAATATTAAATATCTCATGTATTTATTAATTTTTATTGATAAATATAGTTTTAGTAATTTACGTAAATACCCCAAGGTAGTTTACTAAAATACCAACGCACTCTTAGGCAAGCAACTTTTCAAACGTCGCAAAAAATCGAGTTTAGGGAGTGTGAAGTAGAGACTAATCCTTTTTATCAAGAAATGGTCTAATGAAGTGAAAATGTTCACTTAGATATTTTGGGGTGTTAAAAATCTCTCCCTCTTAAAGAAATTTTACCCCAAAATTTACCTGATTCTAGTCCCGAAACAAATGCGTATATTTAGTTCGCATGTTCGCCTTTCGCTCCTAGGTGGCTTCTTTGCTAGCATGATTTCTTGAAAGTACCTTTAATAAGGGAATTATCTTATTTCTAAGTTGTTTTACTTCACGCGCTAAGATCTGGATAGGTTCTTCTTCATATGTCAAATCAGGATTAACCTTAATGGATTCAACAGGGAGAACACGAGACGGATCTGAGCGATATCTTCTAAGTATAAAAATATGAAAGACGTTGTGAATCTTGTCTAACTCAGGTGGAAAAGATAATTTATAAACAATTGGGCAAACTTTCTCAAGTACTTCATATGGTCTAATAAATCGAGGGCTAAGTTTTTCTCTTTGTCCAAATTTCATAATTTTCTTCCATGGGGAAACCTTTAAAAATACCTTATAACCAACTTGGTGCTCAATTTCATGCCTCTTAAGATCTACATAAGACTTTTGTCTATCCGAAGCAATTTTTAGAAGATCCTTGATTATTCTTACCTTATCTTCCATTTGTTGCACAATCTTAGGACAATAAGTTTCTTTTCACCAACTTCATTCCAACAAAGAGGATTTCGATATTTTCTTCCATACAAAGCTTCATAAAGAGGCATGCCAATACTTGATCGGTAGCTATTATTGTAAGCAAATTCTATCAAAGCCAACGGTTTGTCCCAACTACCCTCAAACTTAATAATTCAGTCTCGAAACATATGTTTCAAAATTTGTATTACCCTTTCAGACTGGCCATCTGTTTGGGGATGAAAAAAAGTACTAAAGTTTAACCTAGTACCCAAAGCTTCCTGTAAGCTTGCCCAAAATCTAGATGTAAACCTTGAGTCTCGATCAGATACAATAGAAGTGAGAATCCTATGTAGTCTCACAATCTCATTGATATACAGTTCTGCTAAATGGTCAAGTGAGTAATACACTCTGATTGTTAAGAAATGAGCACTCTTTGTTAGCCTATCCACTATAACCCAAATAGCATCATGATTTCTTTGAGTGCGAGGGAGTCCAGAAATAAAGTCCATAGTTATTCTCTCCCATTTCCATTCTGGTATTGACAAGGGTTGTAGCAAACCAGCTGAAACTTGAGGTTTAGCCTTTATTTGTTGACAAATCAAATATTTTGAAATAAACTCTGCAATATCTTTCTTTATACCATTCCACCAATAGTGTTCTTTGATGGTTTGGTACACTTTCATTCCTCGAGGATGCATTGTATATGATGAAGTATGTGCTTCATTCAAAATTTCTCTCTTCAAATTTTCATCATTAGGAACACATAACCTATTCTAATAAATAGGACACCATCCTCCCCTAATGTAAAATCAAGCTTTTCCCTATTTTGAACTTCTTTGATCAATTTTACAAGCTTCTCATCTATTTTTGTGCTTATTTCACATGTTCAAGTAATATTGGCTTGACTTTCAAATTAGCAACAACGAAACCATAAAAACTGAGTGCAAGACAAGCATTCATGGCTCTTATCTCAAGAATTAAGGGCAAGAGACTCAAAGATAAACTTGCAAGTGATTTACGACTTAAGGCATCTGCAACCACATTGGCTTTACCCAGATGATAGTCAATTATGCAATCATAATCTTTGATAAGCTCAAGCCATCTCCGATGTCTCAATTTCAGCTCTTTTTGTGTACCCAAGTACTTCAAGCTCTTATAATCAGTAAATATATGGAACTTTTCTTCATACAAGTAATGCCTCCAAATTTTTAAAGCAAACACAATAGCAGCAAGCTCAAGATCAGGAGTAGGATAATTCAATTCATGTGGTTTTAATTTTTGAGATGCATAAGAGATAACTTTTCCTTCTTGCATCATAACACAATCAAGACCACGATAAGAAACATCACTATATATCACATAATATTTCCCTTCAGTTAGTTGAGTAAGTATAGAAGCTTGTGTCAACAAGGATTTGAGAGTTTCGAATCTCTCTTGGCATTTGTCATCCCAAGTAAACTTGACTTTCTTCTTCAAAAGTTTAGTCAAAGGAGAAGCTATAATAGAGAAGCCTTTCACATACCTTCTATAGTATCCTTCTAAGCCCAAGAGACTTCTTATCCATGTTGGACTTTTGGGTGGTTTCCATTCAACAACAACTTGAATCTTGCTAGGATCCGCCTTCACACCTTAAGATGACACAACATGTCCTAGAAAAGCCACTTCACTAAGACAAAATTCACATTTAGAAATCTAAGCATAAAGCTCTTTCTCCCTCAAAGTTTGTAAAACAATGCGGAGGTGCTTACCATGATCTTCGCTATTCTTGGAATATATTAAATATCATCTATAAAAACAATCACAAATTGATGCAGATAAGGCTTAAATACTCGATTCATTAGCTCCGTGAACACTATTGAGGCATTTGTTAACCCAAATGGCATCACCAAAAGTTCATAATGACCGTATCGAGTTCTAAAAGCAGGTTTGGGAACATCTTGATCTCTTACCGACAGTTGGTAATACCTAGACCTCATATAAATTTTTGAAAATAAATTAACACCCTTCAGCTAGTCAAATAAATCATTAATCCTAGGTAGTGGATCTATGTTCTTGATTGTCATCTTGTTCAATTGTCTATAGTCAATACAAAGCCTAAGAGTGTTGTCTTTCTTCTATACAAAGAAGACAGGTGCTCCCCAAAGAGAAACACTAGGATGAATGAAACCTTTCTTAATAAGTTCTTGCAATTGAACTTTTAGCTCCCTCAATACTGCTAGAGCCATTTTATAGGGAGTGAGAGAAATACAAGTAGTTCTAGGAATGAGCTCCATCGAAAATTCAACTTCTCTTTCAAGAGGCAACCTAGGAAGATTTTTAGGGAATACATCAGGAAAATCACACACTATATGTATTTCCTTGAGGCTAGGACTCACCAAGCTGGTGTCAACTATATGAGCAAGATAGGCATCACAACCTTGACAAATCATCTTTTTTGCCAAGACCGCTAGAATAATATTTGATGTTAATGATCTTTCACCTTGAACAATAATGTGTGAAAATGCAGGGTCTTTAAAAGTCACATGCTTCGACCTATAATCCACCACTGCATGGTATTTATATAGCCAATCCACCCCAATAAGAACATCAAAGTCTTGAAAAGGCATTTCAATCAAATCAACAGGGAATACTAGATTTTGGATCTTGAAGGGACAATCTCGATAAACTTGATTACAAACAACCTGATGACCCAAAGGACTTTCGATAAGAATATCATAGCTAAGTTTCACAGATTTCATATTTTTAGGAAAAACAAGTGATTAACAAATATAGGAGTGTGTAGAACCAGGATCAAATAGTGTAACAACACATAAGCCAAATAAGTGAAATTTACCGACAACCACATCAGGTCCATCTTGTTCATCCCTTTGTCTCATGGCATAAGCTCGTATAGTTTCTCTTGACCCACTAGCTTGATTAGCTCCACTTGGACCTGCTGCTTGTGTCGTTTTAGATTTTGTACCTCTATTGCCTTGAGGAGGATTAGTAACAGATTTCTGAACTAAGTCTTCAGTATGTAAAGAAGGAGAAGGGTTAGGATTAGGACAATCCTTAACCTTATGATCAAAGGCCCCAAAATTAAAACATGCACCAGAAGCCCTCTTACAAGTACCATAGTGATTCTTTCCACTTTGTGAGAAGTGGGTACATGATGTGCTGGCATTCTACGATACATTTTACTCCTTTAACCAAGAATAGTCGTAAGTTTTCAAGCAACCGTTGTTGGGCCTTCTTCTTCAGATCTAGAATAAGAAGGGTACACGTTGGGCCTTTTTATGTTTTGGAAGGCCTTATAAATTGTTCTAGAAGGCCTTATACAACTAATGTAGGATACTTGTGAGGGGTTGTGGTGGGATGTGAATGGCATCTCTTACGAATCAGAGATTTCAGGATTGAAATTTTAGGAATGAAGAAACTTTGATAGAATATGTTTTTCTTATAATGTGTTCGAATATCAGATGACTAAAAATGTTAGCCATCTATGTAATAAGAGAAACTCTAAATTTGACATTGAATAATCATAGTGAATTCATCATAGTGGCATAAGCAAAGGAGGCATATGCAATCTAACATTTATTTCACAAGAAAAAGGCATCAGTATTCTCAGGATTTGTTTCAGAATTTCAATTACACATGTACTTTGAAGGGTTTTGTTACCAAACTTTTTCCAAGTGGAATAGACTACTCAAATAAATCCAAGAAAATGATTCAAAATAACTCTTTGTAATTTGTATAAAAGAAGAAATGCTCTTACAAAAACCTGTTGTGGGGATAACAAAAAAAAAACTCCTCAAATCCTTCAGTACATAGAATTTTCAAATGAAAGACCATTGATTAAGACTTGAGACTTGAGAATTAACGCAGCCACCATGTATATATCACGATGATCCCTAGAGCATAAATCATCGAACTTGAAAATCAACGCATATTTTTTGAGCTCGATTGCCGACGACTTCAACGAACGCCGGCAGAGTGGACATGTTACGTGCCCAAATCCGATCCATCGGTCCAAACAAACTCTATGAAAGATGTGATGGCATGTTAATTCTTCCACTTTACTAAAACAAATTGCACATAATTCTATCTCTTGGTTTGTAGTTTCTCCATTTGATTCATATCCCATGTTCTCAGAAGGGAAATTGGACAATTCAATCAAGAACTTCCAACACTTTTTGAATTTTAGAGAAAATTGATCTGCATATTCCATGATAGATTTGGCAAGATTGTCAACTTGGAAGAAATATACTTGTAGTGTGCGCTTACAAAAAAAATGTTGTCTTGGCTTGTGCAAGAAATTAATGAGTGAAATGAAGAAGCAACGTGAACTATATATAGACATAAATAAACAATTGTTGTTTAATTAGTACACGCCCTAGATTATTGTAATGAATGAGTAATTGAGGAAATCTTTTTATGTTTTCTTTTTGTTTCAATTTGATTGTTAGTATCAGGAGATCTATCAAGAAGAAGGGTACACGATTGATGTTTGAAGAAGAAGGGTACACGTTGGGCCTCAAGATGTTTGATCGAGGTACTATGGGAGCTCACCGTTTGGTGAAGTGTAGAGACCTCCCTCTTTAGCTCACTTACTCCCGAGTTTGTGTTATCCACCTTCTTAAGAACCAAGGACAACATGTCCTCCATCTTGGATTGGCCGGGATTGCTTGTGCCCGGTTGGTAGAGAGAATCAGATTTGTTTGGGGGGATGTAAGGATTCGAGCTCTGGTTATTGAAGCGATCACCATCCTTATCTCTTTCACGCTAATTTCCATCCCTCTCTTTGTCTCTAACCAACCTTGATTCTCCTCCCTCGGGCGACAATACCCAGGGAGAGAACCCGCCGACATGTAGTATAGCTTACCATTGATCTCAGTCATAAGCTCAACATTATTCACCTCAATCTCCGGTGTACTCACTGCATTCACCTTCTTAACACCAGCTCCCATCACATGCTTGGCCATCAAGTCATTTGTGTCATCATTTTAGCCAAAGCTTCATCTCGCTCCTCATCTTTTCTCTTTGTTTCATTTGTCAAGATTGTTGAGGGCGTTCCCGAAGTCGACACCTCTGCCTCTCTCATATGCCAAGCTTGATTGGTCTTGGTCATTCGTTCTAATAGCTCAGAGGTAATATGAAACTCAAGGTCCATAAAGGTGCCACCTCCAAGATTATCGGCCACTGATTTATTCACGGAGTTCAATGACCGGTAGAAGCTTTGTAACAACACATTGTTTGACAATTCACGGTTTGGGCACAAGAGAAGCTTCTTCTTGAATCGTAGCCAAACCTCATGTAAGGGCTCATCAGGGAGTTGCTTGAAGTTAGTAATCTTGTCTCGGAGTTTCATCATGCGAGATGGAGGAAAAAATCTTGAAGTGAATGCTTCAACCAACTCGACCCAATATGTGATGGATCCATCCGGCAATTCTTCCAACCACGTCGTGGCTTCCCCCGTCAAAGAGAAAGGGAATAGGTGCAATCGGATGGACTCTTCGGAGATATTTGGATGATGTATGGTTAGCAAATCTCCACAAAGTTCCGGATATACCGGTTGGCGTCCTCATGGGCAGCTCCACTAAATATCCCCTTCATTTGAATCAAATGGATCATGGTGTTTGTCACATGGAAGACAACATTTCCCACTGTGGGAGGTAGGCGGATTGCACCTACACCTTCGTGCATCATAGGCTCAGCAGCGTTGGCATTGTCGAAGCTGCCAATGCTCTCATTGTCCTCGGCTTCTTCCATAGTCGGCCTGCTCAATCAACACACAAACAACAAAAAGTAAAAGAAAACAAACACTCTCAAGTTGACTTCACAACAACAATCAAAAACTAGTTAATACTCAAGTCCCCGGCGATGACGCCATTTCTTATAAATGCTCAAATCGTGCTCTCCAAGTAGGAGGTCACGATAATCTCATAGTCAAAACAAAATTTATAAACCTAACGAATGTCGGGGTTGTACCCAAGGGACCTGATTTAGCTCATTAGAGACTGTGCGAAGCGATTTCAAAGAGAAAGTAATTGCTCAACAAAACCAAACAATAAAATGGGGGAATTGGAAAATTTGTCACTCCTAACTCAATTTAATAAAAATATGAAATCGAGATGGGTGTACCAATAAGGACTAGATGACTAGGGGTGCATTTTCGATGGGGCATTCGCTATAGGATAGGGTAGTCACTAATTCACTTAAATTCTCACCTATTGACATGGGTAGCATTGGTCATAAGTGTGGAATGCTATCTCTCGATCAACATCCACATATCCGATGATTTCGGTTAGAACATCATTCGGTGTGCTAAATAACCAACCAACATTTGCTTGGGGAGGTTTTCCTATCTCTAGCTCAGACCCTTAAATGGGAGATTCCGCGATTGGAGCTATGTCTAGCCTCCAATCTAAGTGGATTCCCAAGTACCCACTAGCAATTTCACATCCATAACTACAAAATTCTCTCTCGAGCAATTATATAGCCAAGTAAGGTAAATTCATGTTTGCAACCACAAATTATTAGATTAAAACATGGTGAAATTACTAGACCCATATCAAATAAGCAATTATAAAAGTGAATTAGCAACACCCACTCCCATTTGCTAGGCACCCATCATCAATACACTCCTAGACAAGAGAAATTATCCACTCATAGAAGGGGGAGAAGATATACCAGCTGGGTAAATCAAATTCCCATCCATTGTAGTTGATTCTCAAGTTCTAGGGTCAAATTAGGTACACAATTTGTTAATCAAAAGATTGGATTGAAAACCCTCTCTCAATGGAGATGGAGAAAAGTGTTTACAAGCCCAAAAATATCTCCAAGCTCTCTACTAAAATTCTCTCTCAAAATTGTCTATACAAAATAAGCCTAAAATTGCCTTTTATATATTGACAAATCGACACATAAATTTAGGACAAAATTTCCCTCCGGGTGGTGTGTAACGCGGCGTGCAATTTGCATGTCGCAGTGTGCGCATCGCACACCTGCTTCAGGTTGACCAGTGACTTCAGCCACTTAAGTAGGCTTTATGCGAAGGTGGTGCGAAATGCATCATGGGATATGCGCGTCGCATGGTGACTGCACTCCTTAGCAGAATCTTCAGTCATCTTTGCAGCTTTATGCGGAGGAGGTGCGAACCACACCTCGGCTTATGCGTGTCGCACAGCCACCATACCTCTCGGCAGATTCTCCAGCTTTTCTCAACTCTTCACACTTAGCTCTTTTTTGGCTCTTTTTGGGTCCATATCCTCTTTTCTCCTCTTCTATTCAAAGTACTTGCATAGACATCAATAAAGTCCATAAGAACCTCTAAATCGATTCAAAACATAGCAATAATTCATGGATATAGGCTCAATAAGTTGGTAGATTACCGACTTATCAGGGAGCAGGACCGTCACGAATGAAGAATTACAGATTGATCTTGACTTACACTTAGCGTGATCAAGCCACTCAAGGTGAGGCTTGGGGAGTTGAGCATAATAGGCATGAGTATTTCACATACGGGGCACGTAAGACATGAATGGTGGGATCACCACCCCTCGTTATCAAAGGCAAAGGTCAAGGGCTTTAGAGCAAGGAAATCAGAAGCGCGAACCATTTCAAGAATTAGGTCAGAGCATATACATAACGGAACATGATTTGATTAGCCATAGAGGCATGTCTGAAGAATGGACTGAGCAAATAGGACCGAGCATACTGAGAGACATGAGTTTACATAGATAACAAACCTCATGGCATAAGGCTGGAATTTATAGAATCACAGGACAAGAGTAGAATCATTGTCTGAAGCAATCACTTGCCATTCTAGAATCTGAACATGAGCGTGAATTTGAAATTGGACCATGGCGCTGACACACAAGGTATGCAAAAGGTATCATAATGGAAGAAGTATACTTAGGACTCTAGGATGGAAATAAGCTTCTGCCTCCCCTCTTAACTTTGTTCTAACACCCACAAGCATCGCTACCTGAGCTTCCAAAATTTGACCGATGCTATATTCCACCATATCCCTCTTAGGTTCATGCTACCCTCCTAAATCTATGGACCTCTCACCAACCTCTCAAAGGAACTATGATCATTTTACCCTAACAAAACATACACTACTCCAAAACCTAGCATGAATACCCACCTCATTCTATAGTCTAAGACCCTTCTTCACCTAAAATTCTAGGCATCAACCCTCCTATTCCTACTAAATTCTAGGTCAAGACAACTCACAACCAAACAAGAATAGGGGTACGGGGGCTATGGGTGTATAAAGGAAGAAAATCTAGTGACGTACCTGATTCAACTTCAGGAGGAATACTCTGACCCGGCTGGCTAGGCAATAAAGGGAATCCGTTTTGGAGCTGAACACCATAGTTGCTCCACTTAGATGAGGGGAAATTCCCGATCCTATGGCCTAACTGACCACACCTAAAACACCCCTCCTTGCCTGCAAGACACTCACCTAGATGGAGCTTACCGCAACTAATACAACGAGGGTACCTCAAGGTCTTCGGAGCCTTATGGTGACAAGACTGATAATCAAGGGCAGGTGTGCTAATTGAAGATGGGGTTGGTCCGGATGACCCCTGCTGAGAAGACGATTAGTTCCATGTTCTAGTCTTCTTGTTCTTCCTCTTTCTCTTCTTTAGTTTCTCTTTCTCATTTAACTGAGCTGTCATGGCTTGAGCCAACATACAAATGGCTTCACGAAATTCTGCATTCGTAACCTCATGACCTGGAGTGGTTGGATTTGCATTCCTCGTAGGGTTTCTTCACGGAGACATTATCTAAAATGCATACGAAATAGATTAGAAAGGTAAGTAGAGTCAAACTCTATCACACGATAGTGAACATGAAGAAGTGAAGTTTTTTCCTAAAACACCTCGTAGCCTTCCTCTCATAAGTGTGGCGTGCTTCACACCCATAAAAGAGACTCTACTTAATGCGGCTTTCAGACACCCTAGGACTCTTGAACCTGATGCTCTGATACCAAGTTTATCACACGCCGAGTATACCCCCTGGATGTAACACGGGATCCAAGATCACAAGTGATCTCAAGATAACCCTCTGGCATTAGTATGACTTAAAAACTGAACGAAATCTAATAACAGAAGCTTAACTAAAGTAATGAGCAACTCAACCTGTTTATATAAGTAAAAGTCTAAGGATGAAAATCTGAATACAACTGAATGTCTGACTCTATGTCTGAAAGCCTCTACTACTGGCGAGTTACTGGGACAAGCCCCCAACAAACTCTAAATAGTAAAATACTAAATACATAATCAAAATACTGAAATGAAACTAAACTCCAAGTCCTCAAAGAAGGAGGACTCACCAAGCTGACTGGATGTGTTGTTGATCTACTAGCCACAAACTGGGGAGCGGGTGATGTGCCGCCATTTTACGGCACTTTCGACTCCTTTTAACTAAGAACAATCGTACGTTTTCAAGTAACCGTCGTTGTTTTTGATGGTTTTATGTTATATTTTTAGGAAATGGAGACAAACATGGAAACGGAAGGAAATACGCGAAAAAGAGCATTCTGGATAAGAGTGACGGTTCAGGTGACGGTCCGTCAAGGGTGTGACAGTCCGTCACCCAAGCCGTCACACCAAGGCAGCAGCCAAGGCAACACCACTACCTAAGGGTGATGGTCCAGGCGACGGTCCGTCAACCCTGTGACGGTCCATCACCCTGGCCGTCACACTTAGGCAGTCCGCGACGCGGAATCCGAGCGTTTTTGGGATTGATTTCCTAGACTCCTATAAATACCCTATGTTAGGTTTATTTTATTTACCAAGTTTTTTTTACATTCAACCACCTTTCCCAATAGTTTTTACACATTTTTTACAATAGTTTTAGGAGTTTTAGTCGACTTGGAGATCAAGAAACACGGTTTCTACTTCTTGAATTCGTGTTCTTGAATCGTTCTTGGGATCTTGTTGTTTTCTTGTTCTTGGAATAATTGAAGATTATTTTCACTACATTGTAAGGATCTCTTTTCTTTATTATGAATATAACTTTCTTCTATTTTTCTACAAGCATGATTAACTAAACCTCCCACAACTAGGGTTGTGGGAACCATGGCTAAAGTAGCGATATAGATTCCGGGTAGCGTTGGGTTCAATATATGTATTGTCACGTTGTTAATCATTCATTATTTAACGTTTTCTAGTGGTTGCAAATATTAGAACATGCCTAGGTTTAATTTGCTTGAGTAAAGAGATTAAAACCGGAAAACTTGATTAACAACAAGGATTCGAGACTACTAACTCTCGTCTAATGATTAATGCTGTAACTAGATTAATCTACTTGATGTTTAGGATTGAAATCTAAAAGCACATCTTTTCGAGGTCGAGAGAATAGAAAAGGAAATTTGTCTATTTGGTTGAGAAACGTTTAGACGATACCATTACTTCAATCACATCGTGACACGCATATAAAAAGAACCCGATTAAGCCTAGAATCGACATTGTTACCAACGCCATGGTAAACACTTCCCTAGTTCATTCTCCTATTGATTATCATTCATACGTTAATTGTTCGTTTTGTCTATGCATTGATTACTCAAAAAAAACCCCAATTTACCGGAAACTATTGATGACTAGTCACTTAATTCACTAAAGACTTAATTCTCACCATATTCTCTGTGGGATTCGACCCCAACCTAGTTAGGTTCTATATTTGACTACGACCGCTTACGCTTCGTTAATTCGAGGTGTAGTTTGGGCGTTATCAGCGGGCTACAGAATCTACATCATAATAGGATGCAGCACAAAGAAGTATGCAGTCAGTACTATGGAATGTACTGAGTATATGAGATATGCATAGGTAATGATAAAAATATACTTGAAAGCATGTTTAAAACTGAGATCATGCATAATTTGTGATAAAACATACTTAAAGTATCCTTGAAGCTGAAATCATGTGGTAATAGTAAAATATGTAATTTAATGTCTCAATGCAATATCATAAGCTAAAAACATAATCATAAGTAGTAAGTCTGAAATCTGAAAGCAAAGAGCCAATACATTTTTAAACTTGAAACTGTTTCTGTGGGAGGTTCTCTAACCGACATAGACCAAGTGAGCTACATGGAATCCGATGTATACGCCCCATCGAAAGGACCCAATATATCTTGCCAGGGTATAGAGGCATGACTGTGGCGTGATCACTAAATCTGATGCCCAACATAGGGGACTTAGAACCTATGGGGGCACGTAGTTCCGGGATATACAAGGCGTACGCTCACCCAATCCAACTTGGTGCTCAATACTACTCCCAAAACATACTTATAGCTCATATAGTACTGGGGCATATCTGATGCCAAAACTGATCATAACTTACATAGACATATCTAGATGCCAAACCTCTCATAAAACATAGGGACATATCTGATGTCCAAAACTGTTGGAAAAGCATAAGGACATATCTCATGTCATGCAATTTCAATTCATAAGTCTTAAAACTTAGCATAGCTATAATTCAAAATATACTTCTTTCTAAATTCATAGCTTGAAGAATCAGACATGTAATTTCATGATAATATAGGCCATGTTATCTAAACATGCCAATTTTACTTGAAAATATGCAAATCAATGAGATCATGCTAAAATTCATCATCAACATATGGGCTTTTGGAAATATTCAAGGAACCACAATTAAAACATGAGTAATGAATAAGAAGTCATGAATTAACACTTTAAAACAAAGCCCGTCAATTTTACCCAATTTGGATAAGAACCCAAGTTTTATAAATTGGACAAGGATTAGCCTTAAAATCATGAATAAGAAACCACTCATAAAAACCTATACAAAATCAAGCAATTTAGAGTTAGAATCCATAGAAGAATCATGAGGAAACAATTTATAGAAGGACCCATAAGAATTGGGTAAGAACCCTAGTTTAGAAATCCATAAGTTCAATTTAGACGATTGGGGTTTTGGGCATAAGGGTGAAAGAATCCCTTATTGAATACTCACATACCTTGATTGAAGCTAGCCCACTAAGAATTGAGAAGAATGGAGACTTGGAGTGAATCTCTTGCTATGGAGCTTGAAATCCTAACTTGAAGCTTGAGAGGATGGAACTCCTTTTTCTTCTTTTGGAACTTGATTAAAAGAATGGGAGAGAACTTAGGCCAAGTGAGAATAAAAACCCTCCTAAATAGGCTTAAAATAACTTAGTATAGGAGTTAAAAGAGTGGAAAATTACAAAAATACCTCTGGACTTAAAGTTGGAAAAAGCTGAAAAAAGTCGACTTCAAAGACCACGAGTCAGTTCACGGTCCGTCATCCTAAAGGATGAGCCATCAACTGATCCGTGGTTTCAAATTCCACTTTTGGGGGTCTACTGGAACTCAACACCATGAGTCACTCTACGGTCCGTGATTCTGGACGATGGACCATCCTGTGACTCGTGGTTCTGACTTTAGGATATGAGGATCCTCTGATCCTCAGGGATTACGAGTGGAAGAACAGGTCGTGGAATAGGTTTACGAGTCGTCAACTCACTCATGGAATTTAGAGGACTTGGTACCTCTCTAAAGGTGATTCCACGAGTTACAGGATGGTCCGTTGTTCAAAATGACGACCCGTCAAGTCACTCGTGGAATCTAGGGAAGAAAAGCTAAATTTTGACAAACCACGGGTCACTCTACTGACCGTGGTTTTGTTCAATGGGTCGTGAATCAACTAGTGGTTTTGAAGATGAAAAATTTAAGGTTCAAGTCAGAAATCATGAGTCAAAGTACGGACCGTGGTTCAGAACCACGGTTTGCCATCCATGTTCGTAGTCACTGATAGTGCTGCAGTAAATTGCCCATAACTCTTTACTCCGGACTCCGATTAATGCGGGGTCAATAGCGTTGGAAATAAGACTCAAAAACCTTTAATTTGGTGGGTACTAAGCCACCTAACTCTTTATATTTTAGGAGGAATGATCAATTGAAGTTGATCCTAATTTAGTCTTTCATGAAAACTTACTTGGGTGAGGTGCTTACAACTTAACTTGATGATAGGAGTTTCTTATGAACATGATTCACATCCAAAGCACTCACCACACTAGGAAAATGATCATTACACTCATGAAAAAGGTTCGGGTATTAGCTTAGAATTCTTGGGGTGTTACATGTTCAGCCCTCAAACTCGGGCTCAAATCAGCCCCAAAAGTCAAGAACAAAACAAAAATTAAAATGGAGGATTTGATGGAATTAGGGCCGAAAACTTATAAATTAATGACCAGAAACTAATCACGGACAAGAAACAATAGACCCAAAGCTTTATCAGATGACCCTTTAGAAATTTCTTGAGCCTAGAGCATCTAACAATGGAGTAATTTTTGTTGGACATGATTTGAAAACTAAGAGAAAATAATATACACTACCAGTGCATTGCCCTTCGCAAACGCGAGGAGGCCACCGTGAACGCGACCCTCTAATCGCGAAGGCAAAGAGGAAATAGAGTCAGCGCCCAGTGCCCCTTTTTTGCAAATACGATGGAGCCACCGTGAATGGGGGATCACGAACGCGGACGACGCCTTTGCAAATGCAAAGGGTTAAGTTTGGTGGCACCAGCTCGGAAAAACCAGCAATTTCAACCAAGTTCAAAACACTCGGATGGACCCTTGGGATTCATTCGGAACCTCGCACATGCAAATGAAATATGCTACCCTACCAAAAATGGCATTCTAGACTCAACGGAATCGATGAAATTCCCAACAGAAAATGTTTCGATAAAAAGTGAGTCCCACACTCAAAACCTCTATTTCAACTAAAAACTAACCAACAGCATAAAACGAGTCTGAAAGACTTGGGATCCGAACCAAAAGTTCCACTAGCACAAAGTCCAGGCTTCGGAGCTACCTGCGCTGATGGGATTCTCATCTTATCCCATTTACTCTGAATGTTGATCAAAGTCAACTCTTTCAACTTAAAGAGTTTCAAAATAGGCAAATTGACTTAAAACATAAATGAATTACCAAGGAATCAAACTATCAGTCCCGTCAAGTCATAAATGACATGTAGCCGCTATGGGAAGGCTCAAAACACTGAAAACACACAAAAATAGAGAAAATGACCTAGAGGGTCATTACAACATCCACTACTAAAAGGACTTTCGTCCTCAAAAGTTAAGAAAAGGGAAGGTATCTGAAGGCTGGAATAAGCAAGGATACCGGGTCCGCATATCATGCTCGGTCTCCCAGGTAACCTCCTCAAAGGGATGATATCTCCACTGAACATTAACCACCAGAATCTCTCTAGACCTCAACCTTTTGACATCCCAAGCTAGAAAAGCTATCGACTCTTTCTTGAAAGTCAAACGATCATCTAACTTAACCAAATCCCACTAAAGGACGTGAAACTCATCTAGAATGTAACACCGAAGCATCAGAACATGGAATACAAAGTGAATGACAGATAAAGCTAGAGGCAAGGCTAACTCATATGCAACATCTCAAACTCGCTGGAGAATCTCAAATGGCTCAATATACCGGGGGCTGAGCTTGCCCCTTCTCCCAAACCTCATCGGGCCCTTCATGGGCAATACTCGAAGGAATACATAATCACCAACTCCAAACTCCAAACCAAAATGCCTACAGCCAGCACAACTCTTCTGCCTACTCAGTGTTGCCCGAAGTCTATCCTGAATCACCCAAACCTTATCCAAAGACTCCCGCAACAAGTCAGTACCCTTGACCTGGCCTCAAAAGCATCAAATCACCCAACAGGAGACCTACACCGTCTGCCATACAACGCCTCAAAGGGATCCATCTAGATACTCGAATGGTAGTTGTTATTATAAGCAAACTCCGCTAAGGCTACAAACTGGTTCCACTAACCTTTGAAATCCATAACACAAGCCGAGAGCATGTCCTCAAGAACCTGAATAGTCTGTTCAGACTATCCATCAGTCTGGGGATGAAATATTGTGCTATGATCAACTCGGCTACCCAACTCCTCCTGAAAATCCCTCCAAAAGTGAGAGGTGAACTGAGTGCCCATATCTGAAATAACGGACACCAAAACCCCATGAAGATAGACTATCTCTCACACATAAATCTGGGCCAACCTCTCGGCACTGTAGGAAGACTGAACAGGTAAGAAGTGAACATACTTAGTCAATCGATCCATAATGACCCAAATGCTATCAAAACCTCAAAAAGTACGCAGTGACCCAATCACAAAATCCAAAGTAATTTGTTCCTACTTCCACTCGGGAATAGGTAGCCTCTGAGGTAAACCACCAGGTCTCAAGTGCTCAAACTTCACTTAATGACAGTTCAAGCACCGAGATACAAAGTCCACCCCTCTTCATCCCGCTCCACCAGTAATGCTGCCTCAAGTCCCTACGCATCTTAGCTGCCCTAGGATGAATATAATATCTAGAACAATGAGCCTCCTACAGTATCAACTGAATCAAGTCACCAACCCTTGAAAAAAATATGGCCCTCAAATCTCAAGATACCCTCGGAATCTAAGGCGGTCTTCCTGGTCTCACCACTCAACACCTGATCCCAAAGCCCACATAATCGACTATCCTCAAACTGTCGCTCTCGAATCTGCTTTAACAAGGTAGATTGTGCCTCAACTCAAGCAAGAATCCTCCCAGGGTCAGAAATATCAAGTCAAACTAACCTATTGGCTAAGGTCTGGATGTCTAGGGAAAATGGTCTCTTCGAAGCTGATAGGAAGGCCAAACTCCCCATACTTACCGCCTTTGCATCTGCTACCATATTTGCCTTGCCCGAATGGTAAAAAATAGAGATATCATAGTCCTTCAGCAACTCTAGCCACTTGCGCTACCTCAAATTACGATCCTTCTGGCTTAGAATGTACTGTAGTCTACGATGGTCGGTGAATATCTCACAATGAGCACCATAAAGGTAATGCCTCCAAATCTTAAGCGTGAAAACCACTGTCGCAAACTCCAAGTCATGGGTAGAGTAGTTGCGCCCGTGCACCTTTAACTATCTACAAGCATATGCAATCACTCAACCATGCTACATCAGAACATAACCCAAACCAATACCTGAAGCGTCACAGTAAATTGTAAACCTTTAGCCCTCAACCAGAAGAGTCAAAATCAAAGTTGTAGTCAATAAAGCCTTGAGCTTCAAAAAGCTCACCTCACACTCGTCGGACAACAGAAATGGAACATCATTCCTAGTCAGTCTAGTCAATGGCACTACAATAAAAGGGAATCCCTCTATGAACCATTTGTAGTAACCTACCAACCCAACGTGTGAACCTCGATAGGAGAAGTGGGCCTGGCTCAATCACGAACTGCTTTAATCTTCATCGGGTCTACCATAATCCCATCCTTGGACACCAAGTGCCCCAAGAATGCTACAGACTCAAGCCAAAACTCACACTTCGAAAACTTGGCATAAAGTCGCTGATCTCTCAAAGTCTAAAGTACAATCCTCAAATGTTGCTCGTGCTCCTCCCTACTCCTCAAGTAGACAAGGATGTCATCGATGAATACTACCACGAAGGAGTCCAAGTAAGGCCTGAAGATGCGGTTCATTAAGTCCATGAATGTTATTGGGGCATTGGTCAATCCAAAAGACATCACCAAGAACTCATAATGGCTGTAGTGAGTGCTGAAGGTTGTCTTAGGGATGTCCATCGTCTGAATCCTCAACTGATGGTAGCCAGATCTCAAGTCAATTTTAGAAAAAATGGTTGCACCTTGAAGCTGGTCAAATAGATCATCCATACGCGGCATCTGATACGTATTCTTTATAGTGACCTTATTCAATTTCTAGTAATCGATACACATACGCATAGTGGCATCCTTCTTCTTCACAAAGAGAATAAGAGCACCCCAAGGAGAAACACTCGATCAGATGAAACCCTTACTTAAAAGATCCTGAGGCTGAACATTAAGCTCCTTCAACTCATCAGGAGCGATATAATAAGGTGGCATAGAAATGGGTCGGGTGCCCAGCTCAACATAAATAGCAAAGTCTATATCACGCTCAGGTAGAAGGCAAGTAAGTTGGTAGGAAAGACATCCACAAACTCACGGACCATAGGAACTGAATCAAGTGAAGAAATATTAGCACTAACATCATGAAGATAAGCAAGATAAGCCAAACGCCCATTCGACACCAAACTCCTAGCCTGAATATAAGAAATATTCCCTATCGGTGCGTGACTAACAGAATCCTGCCACATAACTGAGGGTATGCTAGGCATGGATAAGGTAACAGTCTTGGCGAAGCAATCCAAGACCGCATGATAAGGGGATAACCAGTCCATGCCCAGAATAGCATCAAAATTTACCATATCAAGCACAACAAGATCCACCCAAGTGTCATACTCCCGAATAGTCACCACACAAGATCTAAACACCCGATCCACTACTAAAGAATCACCTAGGGGAGTAGCTACACGCAAAGGCATTGGCAAAGGATCATTGGACAATCCCAACTAAGAAGCAAAGTATACAGACACATATGAATAAGTGGAGCCCAGATCAAATAAGATAGATGTTGGATCACGACAAGTTGAAATCATACCTCTGATCATGGAATCCGAAGCCTCTGTCTCTGGTCTACCAGGAACAACATAAGCTGTCAGCATCCACCACTGGACTAAGTACCTATACAACCACCTATCCTACCCAGCTGAGTACCTCCACGAGCACCTCTACCACCCTGAGCACCACTTCTGGTCGGTAGCGCCACTGCCCTAAGAGGCTAAGCAGCTGTTGAAGGCTCGGCCATCCCACGCTGGGGACAATCTCTAGCAAAGTGACCAAACTCCCCGCAATCATAACAACCCTGAGAAGCTCTGCCCTGCTGCAAAGTACCTGTCAAACCACAATGACCACCATGCCCTGAAGACCCAGAATATGAACCCCGTGAAGACTGACCAGAGCTTTGACCACTATACCCAGGCTGGCTACCACCAAAAAGCTGAAGTGCGGCTTGCACAGGCCTACTAGGTTGAAAAAACTGCTGGCCCCTACCAGAGAAACCTCTACCTCAGAACTATGGACCACTGAAACTACCCTGGTGGCGGGGCCTCATGTCGCTGCCCCCAGGCCTCATGATGAATACCCTCGATAATGCAAGCATGATCAACAACATCTAAGAATAACTGAACCAAAGATACCAGGCTCTCAGAAGCTAGACGAAGCTGAAGCCTCAAACCTCTAACGAAATAATGCACTCTCTTATACTCGATAGGCAAAATCATAGTAGCTTATCTGCTTAGCTCATGAAATCTCGACACATACTCGACTACTGTCATGAAACCTCGAGAACTCATCCCTCAGTCTCTCACACTCGTTGTGAGGCATATACTTCCCCAAGAAAGCCTCGGAGAATTGTGCCCAAGTCATATGATTGGACCCAACTGGTCTGCACTCAGTATATTCCCTCCACATTGTCTCACTGAACTATCAAGCTGAAAAGTGGTGTAATCCGCCCCATGAGAATCCACTAAGATGAGGTTATGTAAGCTCTCCTGATAGATGGTAAAAAACTCGTGCGCATCCTCCCCTAGAGCGCCTGAAAACCTCGGTGGTGCCAATCTAAGATACTGACCCAACATCTTATGCTCCTCAAAATTCATGACTGGTTGGGCTTCCATCGGTGGAGCAACCAATAGTACTGGTGGTACCTCAACACGTGGAGCTGCAACAGTAGGACTTAAAATAATAATGGTAAGGATGTTTGGTTATTTAAGTAATTTATCCTAAAAAATAATGCCAGGATAATTAATTTCAGGATAACTAATCCCAGACTAATTCCAGCATAACTTGTATTCAAACCAAACGACCCCTACATGTACAAGTTGTTATATAATAAGGGAAAAGGTCCTGATTTGCCTTTCAACTTTGAGATTTGGAGATGATATACCCCCCCCCCCCACCCCATTTAAAAGGTGGCTCATATATACCCTTACCATTACACAAATGGCTCACATATTTCCTTTTTCTTAACAGGCCAATAATTAATAAATCAAAATTTTATTTTTTTGACTTTTAATTGAGAAAATGCCACGTGACACTTAAAATAACCCCATCAAATAATTTTTCACCGTACCCACCGATCCAACTGGAGGAAAAAAAACCCCACCCACTCGAATAAACCTAATCCATTTCATTCAATCACTCACTGCATTAGCACACTCAAGGGGGGAAAATCAATAAATGAGAAGATGTTTTTTATGATAAATCATTTATGTCGTGATTTAAATTCAAGATCTCTCGTTAAGAAAAATTATTGGGTGGGGATATTTTATGTGCCACGTGCATTTTCTCAATAAAAAGAAAAAAATAAATTTTTAACTTATTAAATATTGGTCCATTAAGGAAAAGGATATATGTGAGCCATTAGTATAACGGTAGGGTATATGTGAGCCACTTTTTAAATGGAGTATATAAATTCCATATCGCAAAGTTGAGGGGTAAATCATGACTTTTTCCCATATAATAATATGCTAAATAAATACTCCATAATGGAAAGGGAAGAAATATGAGAAGAGTGAAGCGGTATGAATTGAATTTGAAAAGGGGCGGGCTTGCGCCTTTCAGACCCCACGAGGCGACCACTAAATGGTGAAGGTGACTTGTGACTTGTGAATGCTCTCTCTTTCCATCTCCGATAACCCCATTTCATCCAAAAACATCCAATTTCATCCAAAAACATCCAATTTCATTTCACTCACTCAAAAACCCTAGTCCAATTTGAGATTGAAAGTTGAGCAAATGTCCAAAGAGGCTTCTTCATTTCTTAGATCCGCTAGTCGAAGCAATCTGAAACCAAACCAGTTCGACTTGGAGTCCAATGAGAACGACTTCGACAACCTCTTCCCCCAAATTCCTTTTCCTCCTCCTCGCACACCTCTTAATTCCATTGCCGATCCATCTCAATTACGAGAAAGTCATGTAGTTAGAGGAAAAGCTCATTCTGAACCCAATTCAGCTCAAACTACTCCACTAAGAAGAATTTCTAATGTCTTTACACCGGGGACTTGCTCTGGGGCTAGGCATACAGGACCCAAAGGGGCAACTTTATCTTCTAGAACTTCAAAAGGAACTCCACTTATCAACTCCGAGCCCTCTCTCCAAGTTCCGCACTTTGAGCTGGCTCAGGATCCTTCTTTCTGGAAAGATCACAATGTGCAGGTTTTGTTCAGGAATTATGTTAACTACATCAAATTTTCTGTCTTTTCTATTTGAATTATTAGACTGTGCCTCAGTGATTGAGGGTACAGTCAGTAGTCTCTTATATGGTCTTCGACCGTCATCGAACTAGCTTTTGGATTGAGTTTGGCTCAAGGTCCATCTTTTTTCTTAACAAGAATAACAAAAGTGACTACTTTATTCATGTAGGTATTGATTCGTGTAAGACCATTAAATAACACGGAAAAAATGTCACAAGGATATGGTAGATGCTTAAGGCAAGAGAGCGCACAGACACTGGTTTGGCTTGGTCATCCTGAAACCAGATTCACCTTTGATCATGTTGCTTGTGAAACTATATCACAGGTTCGAAATACTATAATCTGTATCTGCATGTGTGAATGCACCATGTGTGACGCAGGATGAGACAACTCAAGGTTAATAAAATTTTGATATGAACTATTCTCTTGAGTTTTGAGCAGGAAAAGCTTTTCAGAGTTGCAGGGCTGCCCATGGTGGATAACTGCATGTCCGGTTATAATAGCTGCATGTTTGCATATGGTCAGGTGCGCAACAATGCTAATTCTTGGTGTTTGTTGTAATTTACAATAGCCGATTATTCATTTATAGGTTTTGGGGTTATTCCATTCTTGCAGACCGGAAGTGGAAAGACTTACACAATGATGGGTGACATAGGTGAAATGAGTGGAAAGCTAAGTGAACGATGTGGGATAACTCCTCGTATATTTGAGTACTTATTTACTAGAATTAGAGAGGTTAGCTATGAAAAAAGGATCATTTAGCTGTCCTCACTACTTTGCATGACTAGTTTTAATGCCTTTCGGTATTCTAATGTCTTTTAGGAAGAGGACAAGCGAAAGAATGAGAGGTTGATGTATAGTTGCAAATGTTCTTTCTTAGAGATATATAATGAACAGATAACGGACCTCCTTGAGCCTTCATCAACTAATTTGCTGGTAAGTTTGATTTTATTTTATGACAATTGTTGTTGTGTTTCACATTCATACAGAATCAGTCACTACATATGCTAACGTATGATAGCTAAGAGAAGACTTGAAGAAAGGTGTATATGTTGAAAACCTCACTGAAGTTAGTGTCAGTTCTGTTGACGACGTTCTCAGAATTTTGTTACAGGTGAAACCTAATGCTGAACCTTCATATCTAAGCTATGTTGCTCGGATCCTCCAAAAATGCCGGTGCACAGTGCACCCGTGTTGGATCCTCCAAAAATGTGTTACTTTTGGAGGATCTGAAACACACTGGATCTCACTTTTGGAGGCTATTAGCAACATAGTCTCTAAGCACTTCTCATAAGAGAATTGTTTTGATGATTTTCTTCCACAGGGGGCTGCAAATAGAAAAATGGCAGCTACTCATATGAATACTGAGAGCAGTCGATCTCATAGTGTTTTCACTTGCAACATTGAGAGTTGCTGGGAGAAAGACTCGACGAAGCACTTTAGATTTGGAAGGTTAAACCTAGTAGATCTAGCTGGTTCTGAAAGGTAATTTTCGACTTCAATAGCGTATAATCTCAGTAAGTTGTGTTTTCAGGCTTACACAATTTCCGATTATCTAGGCAGAAAAGCTCTGGCACAGAAGGAGACCGTTTGAAAGAAGCTGCAAATATAAACAAGTCTTTATCAACTCTTGGGTAATGATAATCATAAGATAATCTTGAGTAAATTGGGGACTGGAATTACTATGCCATGCCCATTTGTTTTCTTGATTATTTTTTAATTCCCCTCCTTAGCGGGTTAGATGATTACTCTGGATGACCCATTGCATGCTTTGATTTACTCCTTCAGGATCATGCATTCTTAATTCTCATCATTATACTATTCTTAATTTATATGATAAGTCCTTTACCTTTATTTTAATAATGTAGGAAGTGTAATTATGTATCTTTACCAGGATATTAATGACTGATTAAGCAAAGTATATGTACGAACAATCTCAAGCATTTGCACGACAAAGGTTCTGGACTACTGCTGAGAGACTGAAATTGGTTGATGAATGTCCAATCCAAAATGGCATCAATTTGAAGGGAAAGAATTATGCAGTGGATTTAACATGTCGTGCACAATTGAGATTCCTTTTTTTTGATAAAGTAAGGGATGGTATAAATGGCATCAAGAAGATGCAGGTTAGATGGTCACAAAAGTAGTGAGATTGTAAGCTCATTTACAAGTGTCCTATGCAACGACTAAAGAGCTTACAAAGTCCAAAAGATTGACATTAGAGTCTAAGGGGGATAACCTATCCCAACTATATAAAGTTAAAAGACAATTGGTCTTAAGCTGGGGAATTGGAGTTGATATTCCATCAAAACATCTACTGTTTCTCTCCTTCCACACACACCACAAAATACAAGTAGGGATCATTTTCCAAACTTGTCTGATGGATTTATCAACTTTCCAGGAATTCCAGCTAATGAAGGCATCCTTTAAACTAGCAGGCATGACCCAACTCAAACCAAAAATAGGCAAAAACACATTCCAAAAATCAACGGTCACTAGACAGTGAAGGAATAGATGTCTGTTAGTCTCATAAGCTTGTTGGCACATGAAGCAACAATTGACTGTTATCTTGCCCCTTCTCCTGAGGTTGTCCTGAGTGAGACTGGCCTCATGAAGGGCTGTCCAGATGAAGCATAGGACCTTGAGAGGGGCTTTGGTCCTCCGAATGAGTTTCCAAGGCCACTTCTCTATCATATCATTCTGAGCACACCATGAAGAATACCCTGCTTTCACTGTGTATTGTCCATCTGTCTTCCTATCCCATTTGATTTTGTCTGGGCTGTGATCATTTGGAGCGCAGCACTCCAATCTGGGTAGTAATTGTAGCAGACTATCTAGCTCCCAATCTTGAAAATTTCTTCTGAATAATGGTGCCCATGCATTGGTCTCTCTGTTCTGGGAGATAGTAGAGTCTCGGTCAGAGGCTATCGAGAAGAGAGTGGGGAAGTCACTTTGGAGAGTAGTGTTTCCTGACCATTTGTCCTTCCAAAATTTAATGTGAATGCCTTTACCTGCTCTGTAATTGCATTGCTTGTTAAAATCATTCCATAGTTTTGCTATGCTCTTCCATGGACCAACACCATATGGAGCTGTGGATACTTTAGTGTACCAGTGTGATTGCATTCCCTGTTTTGTGGAAACCACTTCTTTCCAGAGAGCACCTTCTTCATTGTTGAACCTCCATAGCCATTTCATTAGCAAGGCTCTATTGTGTCCTGCCAGGCTCTTGATACCTAAGCCTCCAAGGTATTTAGGGAGAATGATCTTGGGCCATTTGACCAGATGGACTTTGTGAGTTTCTCTGTTTCCTTCCCATAGAAAGTCTCTCCTTAACTTATCAATTTGAGACCTTACCTCACTTGGAATAGGAAAGAGTGACATTAGGTATGTGGGTAGGCTGTCAAGAACACTGTTTATGAGTGTAAGTCTGCCCCCTAGAGAGAGGTATTGCATCTTCCAGGAGGCTAGCCTTTTTTCACATTTCTCTATGATTCCACCCCAGATTTCTGTAGATTTGAATTCAGCACCAAGAGGTAGACCTAGGTAAGTTGTAGGAAGAGAGCCAGTTGAACAACATAGTATGTTAGCCAAGGAGTCCAGGTTGTGAACTTCATTAACAAGATAGATGATGCTCTTAAGCATGTTGGTATGCAACCCTGATAAGATTTCCAACAACAACAATGTGAGATTTAGGTGTAGCACCTGGGATTCCTCCGCTTCACAGAAGATGAGCGTGTCATCAGCATATAGCAAGTGAGAGATGTTTACAATATTCCCGGCGGCTTTCCCTATATCAAAACCTTTTATCCAGTGGAGATTTTTGGCTTTAGTGAGCATTCTGCTTAACCCTTCCATTGCTAGGATGAATAGAAAGGGGGAGAGAGGATCCCCTTGTCTAATACCTTTCTGAGGGGAAAAGAAACCAACTGGGCTAGAGTTGATCAAGATGGAGTATTTCACAGTAGAAATACAGAAGGTTATCCACTAATCCACTTCTCACCGAACCCCAGTTGTCTTAGGATTGAGATAAGATATTGCCAATTGAGTTGGTCAAAAGCTTTCTCAATATCAAGTTTGCAAAGAATACCGACCTTCCTTTCTTTAATCCTCCAATCAAGAACTTCATTTGCAATTAAGGAGGCATCAATGATTTGTCTACCTTTGATAAAAGCGTTTTGGTCCCCAGAAACCAATTTCCCAATTACTTTCTTGATTCTTTCGGCCAACAGTTTAGCAGCAATTTTATAGACACAACCAATTAGACTAATCGGTCTATAATCCTTCAGTTCAATAGCACCCTTCTTTTTAGGAATAATAGCAATGAAGGTGGCATTGCAAGATTTCACCATATGGCAGTGGCTATGGAAATAGTTCAGAGCCCCAATCACTTCCAGTTTGATGATTTCCCAAGCTGATTGAAAGAAAGCCATGGTGAAACCGTCAGGCCCTGGTGCTTTATCAGGAGCACATTTTTTGATGGTAGACAAAATCTCAGACTCCCCAAAAGGTTCTTCAAGATCAATCTTTTCTGCTTCTGTGATGGTTGGGAAGTCATCAAATTGAGCAGAAGGTCTCCCTTGTACGTTTTCGGTGTAAAGATTCTGGTAGAAATCCAGAATTTCCCCTCTTATCCGGCTCTTGTCTTCCACAATAACATTGCCAATTTGAAGTTTGTCTATGCTATTGTACCTTCTGTTTGAGTTAGCCACTCTTTGGATGAGTTTTGTATTTCTATCTCCCTCCTTAAGCCATAAACATCTGGACTTTTGTCTCCATGAGATCTCTTCCACTTTAGCTAGTTGTTTTAAATGAAGCTTGAGGTAGTTTGATCTTTCAGTTTCTGCATTGGTGAGAGGTCTGGTCTCATTCAGTTGCTCAATCTGCATACGTTCATCCAGAGCATTGCTTCTTTGAGTTTCAATTCTCCCATAAACTTCCTTATTCCATTTTGTGATGTCTTTTTTGAGGCATCTCAATTTTTGCACCAGGATAAAATCAGGCTTGCCTTGAATATCATAGCTTTGCCACCATTTCCTTATCAAATCTAAAAACCCTTCACTTTGAACAATGAGATCTTTTTTGTTAATCATATCATGAGAAGCTTTTGATTGGGGAAGAGGTTGCCTTTTCATATGTATCGATTTGGATCCCTAAGGTACCGAGGAAAGTGTACTTTTTGGCGTGATTAGCAGCTAGAGGGGTGATTTTGACTATCGAAAACTTGAGAAAGAGGAAGATTACTTGTGTCAGATAGCCTTTTATGTGCAAAAGGTCTGGTGAAGATGTGGATCACCCTCTTTTCCATTGTTGGCTAGCTTCTCGGTTATGGTGGGAAATTCTGAGTTTGGTTTGGAATAAAATGGGTGATGCCTGGTACTGTGAAGGACAAAGGAGAAATGTAGGGCGTTAAATGTTGCTCTACTAGCGCTTATGTGGGTCCTCTGGAGAGAAAGAAATAGAACAGCTTTTGAAGGTGCATAAAGTAATTTTGTACAATTGAGGAGTAGCCTCTTTTCCCTTATTGCTTTTTGGTGCACCCATGAGGTTCTGTTATGTGTAGAAGACTCTGATGTTTGTAGAAAATCATATTTACTGTTAACTCAAAAGAAACATAGAAGGAGTCATTCACCTGGTGACTTTCTGTCTCTTTGTCTTACGGCCAATGGTATTCCAAAAAGTCCATCAGCAGAGCAATAAGTACTAATCTGATCGGTTATTTTATCTTGAACTTTTTCATCAACAACCAACTTTTCAATGCACTTATGAAATCCCTCCATCAGTTTCTTATTCAGCAAATCATTCTCACGTTTATAATAGAGTGATGGGTTCAAGATATTACCAGCCGCATGCAACGGTTGATGGAGTTGATCCTTCCACCTTTTATCAATGATCTCAAAGACCTTCTTATATTTATGCTCATCAGTAAAGAACTTTTTAATACCCTCCTTAGCCTTATCCATCGCTTCATAAATGTAACCCATTGATGGTTTTGCCTCACCATCTACCAAACGAAGAACTTTAAGCAAGGGACCACTGACTTTAAGAGCATAAACAACATTGTTCCAAAAGGTGTAAGAAAGCATTATCCTTGCAACTTCTTTTCCTTTCACTTCTTTTACAAATTTACTATTATTCCATTCATCTAAAGTGAACATGGTTCTCAAATTGCCCTTTTGTATGTGCATTCTTTGCAAGGTCAAGAAAGCAGTAGCAAATCTAGTCTTGCCAGGTTTCACTAAGTTTTTTTGTTTAGTGAATCTTCTCATCATATTCAACAACAAAGGCCTTTGGACAATGTAAGAATGCACCCTAACTGCCTTAGTGAAAACATCTTGGAAGGGTCTTTCCTTGAAAATATCCCCGAACATCAAGTTTATACAATGAGCTGCACATGGAGTCCAATATATGTGAGGGAACACTCCCTTCAACATATCACCTGCTTTAACATTTTCAGCTGCATTATCTGTAACCACTTGAACAACATTCTCTGCTCCAATCTTCTCTATGGTGCTCTCAAACAAGGAGAACATTTTGATGGAATCAGTAGACGAGTCGCTCGCATCAATGGATTCAAGAAATAAGCTTCCTTTAGGAGAATTCACCAACACATTTATGATCATCTTTCCGGTTCTTGCTGTCCACTTATCCATCATAATGGAACATCCGAATTTGTTCCATTCAAGCCGATGCTCCTCCACAAGTTTTTGTGTCTCTTCCACTTCTTTATTTAGATAAGTGACACTAACTTCATGATAAGTGGGAGGCTTCATACCTGGACCACATTGGGCTACGGCTTCAATGAAGGCTCCAAAAGTGTCGGTATAATTGACACAATTGAAGGGAAGACCTGCATCATACAACCACCGTGAAAAGGCCGCAACTGCACGATCCCTCAGAACTCCTTTAGCCACATCATGCACATTCTTTTTACCATTTGTCCCTGCAATATCTACTGGCTTCTTAGGAAAGTAACAATCTATTGGACCTTTCCTACCGGTTGATCCATAACTTGAAGAGACTGCTGATGCATTCTGTGATTGTTTTTGTGATTTTGAAGGAAGTGACAAATCAGCAGCTTCTCCTTCTTCCATTTCATCATCATCATCATCAAGATTAGTAACTATTGGTGGTTGAGATAACATTTGACGTTTTAGATCCCTTTTTCCCTCAACATACTCCTTTATTTCATTCCTCACATTATCCGGACAATTTGAACAGCCAATTACATCACTATAAGAACCAATAAGATGTTGTTTATGGCGAAAAATTCCACCATTAAACGTCTTGTTACAGAAAATACATGTAACTTTAGACCTATTGTTCGGATCAGCTTTCGTACCATATTTCCAAGCCGGATCAGACATTTTGAATCACTGTTAAGATTTAAGAATTAAGAAGCAAATCAGAATTGAAAAAAAAAAAGTGCTGACTGCTGACTTAAAAAAAAAACAGAGCAAAATTGGAAAGAAAAAAAACAGAGCAAGTTTGAACTTTGAAGAAAAAAACAGAGAAAAATTGAAAAAAAAACAGAGCCTCGCCTCTGAAGAAGAACAGAAGAAGAAGATGAAAAAAAAAATCGCAGACCGCAGCAAAGAAGAAGAAAAGAACTGAAGAAGAGAAGAAGAGAAGAGGAGAAGAGGAGAAGAAGAGAAGAGGAGAAGAAGAGAAGAAGTGAAGAAGAGAAGAAGAGAAGAAGTTACCTGAAGAGGTCGCAAATGTCGCCAGCAGCTAGAGAGAAACCCTAGATGTCTGTTTCCTTTTTTTTAAAATGTAAAATACCAAAATAGACCTTTTAAATGGCTGTCACCATAAAGCGCCCGCCTCGCCTCGCTTCGCGCTTCGCTGTGCCTCGTCGCCTCAGCCCTAGAAGCGGCCGCTTAGCGAAGCTGCCTGCGCATCACAGCAGCGACTCGACACTGCCTCGCTTCGCCTCGCTTCGCCGCTTTAAGCGGTGAAGCGCCCGCCTCCCAGAACACTGTTCTCTACTTTTTCGGTATACCCTTTGTATATGGGCTTTTGCCCAAACATCCAATGAAATCTTTATTACTTCAAAAAAAAGATAAAGTTTACGTATTTATGGCTAACCTCCAACTGATTTGCTAGTTAGTTGGTACTTGGAAGGGTTTTCTTGACTCAATAGAGCATATATCCTATGTGAAATTTGGGATTCCACTTTAAAGTAAACTATCTCATGTTTTGAGGGAATCTTCAGAGTGACAATCAATTACTTGTGTCATGACCTAATTTCACTAAGTTGTGATGACACCTACCCTCAACCGTCAGGAGAACCAACAACAATGGACAATCATCAAAACCCAAAAGAGATATAGAGTCTAACAGGAAATAATTTAAAAAATGAAGTTTGAAACAACTAAAATCGAAGACAACACCCAAGAACTAGTATCATAAGTCATGAGCATCTAAGACTGAAATTACTACAACTGTGTGTAAGAAATACATAGGGTTCTGAAATGATCTATAAGACAGATAGGGACATCCAAGCCACTTCAAAAAAGGCATGCAACTCACATTGGAAGCACAAATGATCTCCTAAGCTGCCAATGGTCGTAGACCACCTTCTTGTGACTATGTTGAAGAATTCTTTCCCCCACTTTTGACAGTTATATGATTCCAGAAGATTATCTAGAATTGGGTCAATCACGTTTATTAGAAGTCGACAACAGAGTGGTTCTACTAGCAACTCAAACGATATTGGTACCCAGATCAATATCTGCACACACAGTGCAAAAGTGTAGAGTGAGTAGGGGAGGTACTCAATAAGTATCATTGGCCGTCCCCAACGAAGTAGTAGGAGAGTTGTATTGAAAATATTTACTTTCATAAACCCATGCAATTCAAGTACTTGACAGTAACAAAGCATAGAAACTGCATAATTAAGTATGCGCAAATACAACATTTGTATAAAATGCATCAACATGAGTGCATAAATCAATATGCATGATAAATACTCAAACTTTACCAAAAAATGGCATTCCCAATGCCACAAATGACAAACCTGCAGCACACTGCCCATGGTAATCGAATAACATTGACTCATGAGGGACAAATCTATTCCACACGCCATAACCAGAGCTTGAGGCTCAATCATCAGAACGTGGATAACTCAACACGTCTACATCAATCTGCACGGACAGCTCACGTGCCAAATATCACAGAACACAAATGAATGTGAACCACATGCATAGACATACATATGTACAGTGCATGACTAAATCTCCCTGCCCATGTAACCGACAAACATGTAACCTATAGTGTCAAACTAACATATGAGAGATACGTACAACAATATACTAGCATGTGAGAATGCACAGCTTAGTCATGACACAAAAATATCAATTTATGCATAGAATAGCACATATGAAACTTATATGT
This sequence comes from Jaltomata sinuosa, assembly GCA_003996215.1. Classification (NCBI taxonomy): domain Eukaryota; kingdom Viridiplantae; phylum Streptophyta; class Magnoliopsida; order Solanales; family Solanaceae; genus Jaltomata; species Jaltomata sinuosa. Next base: position 175,528 of record QJPP01007636.1, on the reverse strand, counting down.
ATTACTCTTATATCTGTATATATACTCATCATCTCATATATATGGTATAAATTTCGGAAAATTCCTTTATTGAGGTCAAAGTCTTAACTTACCTCAGTCCAAACGTAACTTTACAAATTGTTTTCACGCCTCAAACTTTCCAAACGGCTCATCTCCATTGAAAAGAATAATTAATGGCGTCAAATAAATCCGTTAGGATCAATCTCATAATTAAATACGCGGTCTAGGTCAAAGTCAGTTGAAAGTCAACCCTGAGCACATAAGAACAAAATACGTTTCGGGGTTACCCATAACCCTATGAGTCTAAATCTATAATTAGATTTCCATTTTGAGTTTATTTACTTGATCAAATCACCATTTTACCAATTCCATGGCTTAGACAAGAACCTCCGGTCTCTACATTCGAATCCTTACTTTTAATGGCTAAATCTTGAAAAAAATCATGTATGATCAACATGGGTAAGTGTAGAATCATTACCTTGGAGCTATGCGATGAACCCAAGTTAAAATTCCCCCAATCTCGTAACTACTTCATTCGAAAAATGGTGATAAAATGTCAAAAATCCGAAAATGAGCCTCTTATTCTACATGTCATGATCGCAATCTGACTACCCTTTTGCATATGCAGGACCACAATTGCAGTCAAGGAGCCTGCAAAAGTGACTAGCCAGCCTAGGGCTCCATCACTAATGCGGCTAGGTCATCGCAACTGTGACCTCCACAAAAACAAACAACCAGCCGCAAATGAAAACCCATGGCCATCACCTCTGGTCCGCAAATGTGAGCCTGGTGTCCGCATTTGTGATGCACCAGGTTCAGCAATGCACCAACTATAACTTTTAATCCCAAAACATGCCGGAACACTCCCAAGCCCCTCAGTTCCCAATCCAAACATACTAACAAATCCAAAAACATAATATGAACCTATAGGAAGTCCCAAAACATGAAACGGGGAGCTAAAACTCAAAATGAGGGGTTGTGTTGTTACAACTTGTGATTTTCTGGGCAGTTTATCCACTCATAGTCAAATTTTGTCTCTTTTTAACGTTAAGGGACAAATTGGAATCGTCCTTTGACATTGATTAATGTGATTTACAATTTTATGTTTGAGAATTCTTATGCTCTAAATACTCTTTCACAGAGAATTATGCAAAAAAATATGAATATATTCGCTATTTAGAAGATTAAGCATATTCTTTAGTTTCTCGTCTCTTCTTTGGAATAATTGTGGAAGAGTTATATAGCAAGTAATATGATTTTATTTAAACAGCAAGAAAGTTAACAAGTCAGAAGAGCTGGTTTAAATTTCAAAAGGAAAATTGTAGACTGCAGGGTCTCGTTACCCTGTGTGTAGAATGCTCTTATGCTTTGTGTTACTGATATCTTTTCTACAAAATTTTGAAGTGATCTTCAAGCCAGCCTTATGCTGTCCTACTTCGCTATGTTTTGTTCTAAACTGTGCCTTGTCTATTCATGCAGACTTGTCATCATGTCTTTGGTGGATTTGACACATGGAAAACATAGACATGTTCCGTACAGGGACTCTAGGCTAACTTTTCTCCTTCAGGTAAGAATTATCTTATGACTATTAGGCATACAGAATACTGGAGTATTAAATTATTATTAAATTTCTCAAAGAGAAGGCTATCTGTTTCTTCTTCGATGTAGGATTCTCTAGGTGGGAACTCGAAAACAACAGTAATCGCCACCATCAGTCCATCTATTTGGTAACAGGATAATCTCTGGTGTCATTTTGAAAACACAATTGTAGTGTTGTAATGACTAGTTTTTATTCTTTGCAGTTCTGCCAGTGAGACACTGAGCACTCTAAAGTTTGCTCAGCGTGCAAAACTTATTCAGAACAATGTACGAACTTCCAGATATATGCTTACTTTTGTTTGGAAAAACCAAAATTCATTAATCATTAAAATTTCTGAGCTATATTTTCTAGGTTATGCCGACTTTTGTTTGGAAAAACCAATATTCTTTAATCATTAAAATTTTGAGCTATATTTTCTAGGCTATGCTAACTTTTGTTTGGAAACCAAAAGTCTTTAGTTTTTAAAGTTTTGCCCTTTAATTTTCTAGGCTAAAATAAATGAAGATGCTTCAGCATTGCAGCAGCAAATCCAACAACTGAAGGCATGTAACATGCTCTATTAAAGGTGTATAATATTATGTTGTATATGAAACATGTAAAATAATCAATGCTCTCAAGTATATTTGAAAACTTGTTGAACAGGGTCAGTTGTCCTTTCTATTGAAGCATCAGGGATCTGAGAATTATTTTGAAGAAAATGTCCCACGTTTAGATCAATTCAGCTTGGGCGACTGTCCTGAGAGCTTTGACCTGTCTGAGGAATTGGATATGCACACTGATTGTGGTCAACAACATGGAAGAAGTAACTCGGTAGTCTTCTACTCCTTCAATTGTTTCTCTATTTAGCATCAAGACCAAGTATAATATTGTCCCATGAATCAATGGCAGTTGCATTATCTGAAAGCAACTTTGCTCAATGCCGTGAGGAGAGCGAAATTGGCTGAGATGGAAGTTAGGAGATTAGAGGCTGAAATTTTAGAGATGAAACATTTGGTACGAATAATTATGACATCTCTTATGCACCTTGTGTTATTAGAAAGTGCACCTTAGATGAAATTGATATTTAAATATTGTAGCCATGTTTAATAAAAGTTGAGGATTGTTTTACAGGTTCATCAGCAAGAAGAAGAGGTTCAACTTAGTAAAGAGATAATGAAGCTCAGAGACGAAAAACTTGACCGGTTGGAATCACTTGGAAATGGAATAATTTCTGCAGACAGCTTTATCCTGGAAGAAAATAATGCTTTAAAGGACGAGATTCAGATACTTCAGGCCAGAACTGAACGAAATCCAGAATTTACTCGACTTGCATATGACAATATTAACCTCCTTAAGCAACTCAGATGGTAGTAACTACGGACATTTGCCTTGCCAACGATTGATGCTCCCTGTTCTATGGTAATTTTAATCTTGCATCTGTCTTTTCAGGTTTGAAAACTTCTATGAGAACAAGGAGACAGAAAAACTGGTTGCTGAAATGTCAGAATTACGTGAACAGGTCCAAAGTTACTTTCATGGCTCTATTTTTTGGGTTCAATGCATCCGTAATTTTTCATGAAATTTACTCTAGGTCAAGTTTTTGGAATTAGTCATGCTTTCCTGGGCAGCCTGTTCCTGCTTAAGAGAAGAACATCAGGTTAGTGATAAGGTGACCGCTGCGTATCATCTGACATGTTCGAACGGCATCCCAAATGCAGGAAAGAGTCGCTGCAAGAGAGTTAAAAGAATGCGGAGAAATGAATTCAAAAATAATCAGGTAAAGTCTCTGCAAGTGAAAATCCAATAAGCATATAAGGGTGTACACAACTAAATCTTCAGCTCAACCTGCAATTACCCTTACATGTATGCGAACTTGCAATAAACAATTTAATATTGCTTTTGTATTTAAACAGTGTGGTCATTGTAATTTCCTATATTTAGTGAATTTTGTTGGTAGACCGAAATAAATAAATGGAAGCGTCTCCTCTCTTAAACAGTTTAAGCTTTTAACTGAGGTGTTCACCGGTATTTAACATGGTATTTAGAGCAAACAAAGGTTTTGTCTTCAAGTCTCAGCACCACCCAAAAACTAAATTCTTTTCACGTGCTCGACCGAAGAAAAAGAATCAGGGCTGGCATGTGTGGGGTGTGTTGTAGATAGATGAATAAATATAAGTGTTTCTCTCTAACATCTTATCTTTAGATGAGGTGGTTAATTCTATTCAACAAATTTAATTTCTTTCAGAGCATAAAACTGCTTATATCACTTACCAAATCAGTGGAACTTATATATAAGAAATATAAGGATAATTACAGTCCAATGCCTTTGGGTGATCTAGTTTACAAAATAGCCAACAAATGTATAGATTTTGTATATTTAAGTATAATATACATATAATATCTATACGTATACATATAATACACATAATCAGTGTATAAGTTTTGTATATTTCAGCCATATTGGTAAATAAGTTTGGCCAAACTGTACTTATTGGTAAGTTTCCCTAAATATATATATATATAGCATATATATATATATGTGTGTGTGTGTGTGTGTGTGTGTGTGTATCTGAGAGACCTATCTAATATCTGATCTTCAATTGGTGTGACACAATTGCTGCTTCTTCCTCGACTCCCAAATAGCATGCCAAACTTCTCTCTGAGTATTAACTCAATGAAATGAGAGTTCAAAAGTACAACTGTTCTTATTCAAAAGCTTCCGTTTTCGCTTCTGATCTGTCCTTTGCTTTGCAGGGAAATTGATGAATTGCAAGGAGAATTGGGCAAACATGTGAACTTCAACCAAGCTGCATTTGATTCTGTAAGAAGGATCCTGGATTTTTCCTGTATGAAGTATTAGATTTCCTCCTTGACATATATACTGTTCCCTTCTGCTGTTGACTAACCGGTACTTTAACAGGTGGAGACCATGTCAACTGAAGCTGATAAAGCAAACAGCACACCACATGACCCGCCAGCAGGTGGAGAATCCAAAAATAAAGAAGTTGTGGACACTGATGGGGCCTCCATTTTGCAGCATAAAGATATCATGGAACAGTTGATTGAAGCGAGATCCTTGATGGAAGCAATGGAACAGGAACAAGTTCAGCTAATAGAAGAGCTTGAATTCACGAGGGAAGAAAATCAAAGGCTGTCTAAGCAGATGCATACCTCTGAAAGGTCTGGGATCCAACACATGCCTATACCTGATAGCCATGAATCAAGAGGCTCTCTTTTTGAAACTCAAGATTGTAATGGAGACCTCTTCATGGTTACTTTGCAAGCTAAGTTGGAGAAAATGTCCAAGGACCTTGAGGATGCTCGCTTGCTTAATAGCCAATATCTGGAGGATCATGCATTAAAGTTGTCGCAGGAACACCAAACTGAGTTAGTGCGTGAGGAGGTTGAAATAGAAACAACTAAAACGATTCTTCATATGCAGGAAGAGATTGTTGCAATGAAGTCAGAATTACAGGAGAAAATATGTTTAATGGCTGATGAAAACATGCGTTTGAAGAACAGTCTGGCAGCTAAAGAGGAAGAAATAAAGGTGCTGTGCATGGAATGGGAAAGAGCAACTTTGGAGCTAACGACCTTTCTCATTGATGGTTCTAAGTCCCTGCGAGATGCCTCCTCCCAGATAGAAAATATAGCTTGTTCATTTCCAGACGTCAATGCTTGCATTGGCGAACATGTTGAGAAAGCCGCTAAAATTTGTGTTGAGAAGGAAGAAACCATTCTTTTGTTAAAAAGGAGTTTGGAAGAAGCACAACGGGGCATATGGCAAATGGATGAGAAATTGAATTCTCTGAGAGGTGCAACAATGGCTTTTACACAAGCTCAGCAGTTAGATAATGAGGAAAGCAACAAGGAAGCAATCCAGCTAGTTTCTTCTTTAGATGATCAAATCAGTAGTTTGGAATTTTCAGAAAAAAATCTACTGTACAAGGGGAACCACATCGATGAAGTTCATGCTGCCTCATTTTCTGCAAATGATGGATCTGATAGTATTGCCAATAACCTCAAAAAAGGAGGCAGTTCAAGTGAGAGTTTATTGGCATTGGTAGCTCATGAAAATAATGTTGAGTTGGCAAGGCTAGAGCTACTGGAGGTGGAGAATGCTGTAAATGCTCTGTGCTTTGATGCACAAAACTATCTGTCAGGCCTCCAATTAGACGCCTATAAAATGATTTGTTTATGCAAGGATTTCAATCAGGAATTTCTGGATCTTATCTATCAGTTGCGGAATAAGTTCTATAATCTGATAGAAAATGGCAATTCTCAGTCCCATGCAGTTGGATTTTCATTGCGTGATTCCACTAAGCTTCATGACCATGACAAACAGCAGAAACTGCTGCGTCAGATTAACTTTGAACTTGTTGAAACAAACGATGAATTGAATCAAATCACCACATATCTGAACAAAATTTTGAATTCATATTTATGCCCTGATACAACTGAGGATCCAAGTGAATCAGATGGATTGACGACTCACTGTTCAGCTTCATGTTCTAATCTTTTAGCTGAAAGTGTTGCTTCAGAAAAAAGGTCAAATACATCTTCCCTCAGTGGTAGTTCACAAAGCATACCGAAGAAGTTGAATCTAGAAGACACATCACTATTGCATTTGAGGAGGGATTTTAAAATGGCATATGGTGCTTTTGCCAAAATAAATGCTCAGTTCAATTCGGTTTTCAATGAGAAAGATGAGGGTGATTGCTCAACCCCAGTGCTGTATCTCTCTAATTCAGCTGAACTTGCAAAACTGAACAACCAGCACCCAATCAGGAATCAACAAAGTGAAATAATTCGGGGTCATAAAATGATGATGCATGGAGCTGAAGTTAGCTGCAACTACCGGAGAGAGGTAATACTGATGTCATATTGTTTTTCTCCATAATCTTAAATTGAATTTTGAAACTTCATATCCTTTATCATTTGAGGTAAGAAAAGAGGCCAAATTTCTGTGGTTTTTAGATCTTTGTAGTACTAGATAAAAGAAACGCCCTGCTCTCATCCATTCATTTAATTTGAGTTCTGAAAATTCACATCATTTCCTCCGGCTTCATTCTGGGCATGCAGGAAGAAGTTAGTGACAACATCACTGAAGAGAAAATCTTCTTCAAGAAGTTTGAGCAAGCCTTCTCAACCATCAAAGAAGTAGATTACACGTTAAATGCTCTGGTTAAAGTGAATAAAAATGAAAAACACTTGACTTGTATGTTGAGACAAGCAGAAGAGGAATTACTGGCACAGAAAGCAAGCTTAGTTGAAGATGTCAAACACCTTAAGTCCTCCATTCGACAGAGAGATGAAGAAAAAGGAATACTACAGAACGAGGCATGTCACAGCTTGATAGAAATTTCAAATAGAATGTCCTTGCTTGAAGGGTCATTTGTTGATATGCAAAAAGATGTGGAGAGATTGTTGAAAACATTGTTTGCTGATGCTTCCAGAATGGCAGAAGAAACACTGGGCTGCATCAGCAACTCAAAATCATTACTAGAAGGTATATTTTCTGGCACTATGAAGAACGGGATATCCTCTTCCGTGCTATACCATTGTCAAGCTATTGATTCTATACATGAGTTGGGGAGAAGTTGTAAAATTGGCATGATCATGGATAAAGAAAAGCTGGATGGGATGACAAGCTTCAGAAGAATGGAGGATAAAGAGTTGGGTCTAGACCAGAATAACAGCAAAACTGAAAATTTGGAGCTCAGAAAAGAATTGGAACGGAAAGAAGTTTTGCTGAAAGGTTTGCTATTTGATATTAGCTTGTTGCAAGAATCAGCTTCTAGCAGAAAGGATATCACGGATGAAGTTGAAAAGTTAATTGCAGCTTTGAATCGAGTTCAAAATGAGTTATCAACTAAAGAACGTCAACTAAATGACATGCTCATTCAGCACAAAACTCTTGAAAACCAGATACAAGAGATGGAGAGTGCTCTATTTTCCTCAAAAGCTGATCTTGAAGAGACTAGAAGAGAATCAGATAATTTCTCAAAGCAAAACACTGAGCTGAGAGCTCTCTTAGAGGATCTTTGTGTGAAGAAGTCCCAAACAGAGGATGAGTTGGAAGAACAAAAGGAGATTGTGAAAAGCCTAGAAAATGAAATTCTTCGGCTGACCTCCTCAGCAGAGAAACAACTGATGTTGTCGAAGAAAGATAATGATACTGAAGACGATCTCAAGAGGGTGACTGTAGAAAAGAACCAGCTTCTTGAAAAACTTCGGTTCTTGCAAAACAGGCTTGATATGGCATATTCACTAGCTGATGAGAATGAAGCTATTGCTGTACAAGCTCGCCAGGTATGTATTTTTCTGAAGAATATTTAACCGGCCAAACTTTGATGGACATGCTCTGCGCTGACGACGTATCTCTTAATTTACCAGGCATCAGAAGCCAGTAAAATGTATGCTGAAGAAAAGGATGCGGAGGTTAAGATTTTAGAACACTCCGTTGAGGAACTTGAGGGCACCGTAAATGTACTGGAGAGTAAGGTAAGCCGTTACACATTAATTTTCTGTCTTAGACTTGAAAGTTCTTATTATTAATTTGTCCCTATTCATCAAAAATTACTCATTGGTCCCTGGAAAAATCAGGCGTAGTGTAACTTTTAGATTCAACATGAGCTCTCCTATACTTGTGGAATGGCCTTATAAAACAAAACAATATTATAACATGCAAGCTTTATTCTCTTGGTTTAATGTTAAGAAATTCAAGTTCTTTCTTTTTATCCCATTTTCAAGGTACATGAAATGGAGGAAGAGGTAGAAAGAGATCGCCTGATTAGAGATTCATTAGAAGTGGAACTTCAAGCACTAAGAAAAAGGTTATTAATGGTTGAGAACTCTCAAAGTATGGACATGAGCTCTGGTGAACCATCCACAAAGGATCAATTTTTGAGGTCAGAAAGTTCACATGGTTTATTTTATACAGGATGATTCATACATAACCATGACATGGTATATGATGTGACATTGATCCAAGAAACTGTATGGCAGGTTGGTGGAACCTACAAAGGCTTATTACCAAATAGGAGTTCTTGAAGAAGAAAAAGCAGAGCTAACTAAAGAGGTAGGTTCTTGTGTCACAAGTTTTCTTTCATTATAAGATTCTCTGTACAGCCGGATTTTCTACATGATATTGAGCTTTGGTTTCTATGCTGTAGATAAAACAATGCAAGGAATACATTTCAGAAATCTTGTTGCACGCTCAAGCCCAGGCATCACAGTATCAACAAAAGGTATTGTAAAGCATAGCAAGCCCATTTAACCTATCAAGCAAATAACAAAATCAAGTGTCTTTGAATGATGCTCCTATTCTAAGAAATAAAAGTGTCTGTGAACTCAAATTTTTATGGGAAAGGAATATTATAACTACAACTGGAAAGGAAAACTATTTACAAGCTTCTAATGTAAGTGCCAAACTAGAGACTGCTCAGTCCGCTTGGAACTTTAGCCAAATCTCTATGCCGTAGTTTTTGTCTGGTGGTATGATGCTTATGTAAAGTTACCAGATCTCATTCGCCATATATGATACAGTACAAGGAGTTGGAGGCAGTGGTGCATGGACTTGAAACCCACTCATTAAACACAATAAATGAAGGACCAACTTCAGATAAGACAGAGAAGTGCTCAACCAGGCCGAGAGGTTCAAGCTCACCTTTCAGATGCATTTCCAGTTTGGTTCAGCAGATGAATATTGAGAAAGACCAGGAATTGTCAGCGGCTAAATTTCAAATAGAAGAGCTTGAGGTGTTACTGGCTCAAAACCAGAAGGAGGTATGTACAATGAACACCTTACTTGATTAAAAAAATGCAGAAGGAGGTATGTATAAGATAAATAAAAACTTTCATACAGGAGTCATATTTTAGACATGGTAGCTGCGGAAAGCTAATTCATTTGCTTGTGGGGTGGTTCCTAAAGATGACACTAAGCAACTTTTGAAGTGTCATACATTTGTAATCCAAATTATCAACCCTTATTCTGAGATTTTATCACAAAATCATTTATAAGCATGAATCACAATGTGTTTAACTGCTATGTTCGAATCCCATCAGAGGTGACACTATGCAAATTTTTCTCATTTCCCTAAGCCTTGGTGGTAGTACTTGTGCTGATGGAAGGTTGCAAGTACCAGGTGGATTCCTCAAGGTGCCTCCCCACTAAACCAGACACCATCAATGAAAAAAATGACCATTTTATTGCCTCTACAAAAAAGAAAAAATTCAGTCACTGCACATATTTTAAATGTAAATCCTCCTTTATAGGAGTAAAAGCTATTGACATAAACAAGAATTTGTAAAGTATATTAGCAAAGGCCTAATAGAGGCAATCTATCATGACCTTGTTCAATTCCATGAACTGAAGCATCTAAATAGGTAACACGATTTAAGACCAAATCATGGATCTACATGACTGAAGTTGAAAATATGCAATATATATCTCCATCACTTTTGTATTGATATATCTACTTCTCATTTCAGACAACCAACAAAGTTACTCTTTGGCTATCGTCTCAACAGTGCTATTATTATCCCTTCATCATCTGCACTTCCATGTTTCAAAGACAATTCCTGCCGCTTTTATATTGATAGTTCATCTTCTTACACATATTTATGACCGTATATGTTAGTCAGATTTGTATGTTGAATAGTAGACTGGCTGCAACAGAAAGCATGACACATGATGTAATTCGGGATTTGCTTGGTGTCAAGTTGGACATGACTAGTTATGCAGTAAGTTCCCCACGAAACCCTCTTTATTGTGTATTTCCGTCTCTGAGTTATAATGACTTTTTTCTTTCTGTATGTTCTAGAATTTGATGAACCAGTTTCAACTACAAAAGTTTGTAGAGGAGGCTCAGCAAGAATCAGAAGAGCACATTGCAATGGTATGCTTAATAGGAAATCAAATGCTAAAATTTTAGTTTTGAGCATTACAAGTGGTTTATGTTATTACAGGAGAGACAACTTTCCAATCTGAGGAGACAAATTGATGATCTAGTTGAAGAAAGAGAGAGGTGAGTTACTTTGTCTTCCTCATTCTTAAATTTAACCAGTGCTGAGTAGACAAGGAATGATGTGTTATATTAGTAGTATGGTTCGCAGTGGAGTAAATCTCTTTTTGAAAGAGAAAGCAATCAATTAAATAGTGTTTCTCTGGAACAACACAAAATATCATTCAAGTTCTTCCAGAAAATGCATAGGATTGATAGACGTTCCAGTATTTGAGAAAAGCCAGTATAATATTCTACTTAGATTCTGATTGTAGGATGTTGTATGATGGGTTCTGACTATTTTAACAATTTTTAGATACACTTTGGAAGTGAAAAAAAGAGAGGCAGATGTGCTATCATCCCAGATGTGCATGGAACAACTACGAGAGCGTGATCAGATGCTGACTGCTCAAAATGAAATGCTGAAAGTATGAACTTTCTACTGTCTCCCATATTAGGAGATAAATGTTACATTGGTACATTAGTTATTAATTAATGATATTGCTGTTGGATTTGGCACCAGATGGATAGGACCAACTTACAGAGGAAAATTGTGGAACTGGATGATATGGTTAAAAGGCTGTTGGGAAGAGAGTCAAATGGAAATGGGTGCCTTAGCAAGATTGAAATAAATTGATGTTAGCCAAAAGCTGGGTCGTCCTCAGAAGTTAGTTTTGGGAGCAAGGGACAAAGTTTCTCGCCCTCATGAGGCTGATGACCTGAATGGTTGTGGTAAGGAAACAAAATTCAGGTGAGTTTGACATTCTGCTACACATCACAAACTTAGAAAAGAGCAAAAAGCCTATCAATCACTGGAAAATCAAATTTCAAAAGCAAATACCAGTAATAGGAGCTGCAGATAATTGGTTAGTAATATTTTGTTGGAATGTAACTATCAGCTGTATCATCTATTGTATGTAATCTAGTATTGGTTTGTGGAGAGGTGACCAACCTGAATAAGAGGAAATAGGGACACAGCACAATTTTAGTAAGTCTTCTAATTACATGTGAAAGGCAATCATCTATGCCGGTCCCAACTACTTTGGAATTGTTGTATATGAATGAGAGTGGTCACTGAATCCGCTAGGATGGGTTTCTTTAAATGTTGTGTTTGTGCAAGTCAAAGAACAGCACCACAATGACAGTCAGCAGACACTAAAATTGATTCTCCAACTGTTTCTGAGGTATTGGATTTTTTGAAGAGTCATATATACACTTTTGTACGCTTATAATACTCCCCAGGTGCTTTTACTTGTCCACTATACTAAAAATAATACATGTCCATTTTACTTATCCAAATTGAAAATCACGAGATAATTTATCATTCTATACTTATTTTACCCTTATTATTAAGTACTATTCCCTCCGTCCCAATTTGTGTGAGGTAGTTTGACTTGGCATGGAGTTTAAGAAAGAAAGAATTTTGAAACTTGTGATCTAAAATAAGTTATAAATGTTTGTGTGACTATAAATAATTTCATTAAGCATTTTTATGTTCAATTATTACTAAATATAGAAATGTGTAATTCTTTTTTGGACTGACTAAAAAGGAAAGTGACTCATATAAATTGGAACATAGAGAGTAATTATTTCCAATTCATTACCCAAGGAGTGAGATAACTTATAATAACTAAGGTGATATAATATATTTTTACTATTTTATTTATTGTTTCTTAAGAAATGTGTCAAATTAAACATGGATGGAGAGTATCAATTTGCTCATATTGTTGCTGAAAATAGCCGATTTACCCTTATTTAATGCATAGTCAAAATTTATAATTTTTTAGAGTGCTGTTAAACATACAAACAAACTCCTTCAAGTAAATGACCCTTATGCCTTTTTTAAAAAAAGGGAAAAGAACATTTGTACCCAAAAAAATAAAATATTTACATTATCCTAAAATGACATATATTTATTTTATTTTCGGGCTGATGTCATCATGACGTCAGCGTTCACCCATTTTTTTGGTCTTTTGTGCTTTGTCTTTTTATTTTATTTTGAAAAAGATTTAATATTTCTTTTTTTGTTCTTTTTCTTTTCTTTTCTTTTTCTCCTTTCTTTTCTACTTTTCTTGTTTCTTTTTTCTATTTTCTCATTTATGATTCATTTATTTTATTCCCACATCATGATATTTTCTAGTTTCTATGTTTTTCTCCATAAATTTTGACTTCTCTATTTTTTTGTTTCCTATTTATTTTTTTTAATTTATTTATTTTTTGTTCCTTTTCTAATTTTTCTTTTTTCCTTTTTTCCTTCATAATCTAATTTTATTGATGTTTTTTTTGGTTGCTTTTTCTTTATATATGTATAATAAAAAAGATAATTGATATGGTAAACATTTCTTAATTTTTTCTTAATTTTTTATCTTTTTTCTCCTTTTTCGTTCATTTTTGTACTCTAATCATATTATTTTTAAATTTCTTTCACCATAAACTTATTTCATATTCAATTTTAACTTTTTTTCTGTTTTTCTTTTCTTTTTTTATTTTTTTTTCTAGTTTTATCTTTAATTTTATTTTAAAAAAATTCTCCATAATTTAATTTCATTCACTTATTTTACTTTTTTTTATTATTCTTTTTTTTCCTGCTGAATTCATTAAGGTTTACTCCTTTCTTTCATGATACCATCACAATATATTTATGTATTGACATAGTATCATGAAAGACTAGAAAGTGTCTCATTGAAGAACTAAAGCAGTCCTCTATGATATCATGTCAGTATATAGATATGGAGGACTTTTTCAATCATTCAATTAGACACTCCTCAGCTCTCCATTATACCATCACAATATATTATTTTCATTAAAGGTCTGCTTCTTACTCCTTAATACTATCAAAGTATAATATACTCTGGTGGTATCAAAGAGTAACTGAACAGTGTTTTTACTGAAAGACTACTTCTTTCTCTTTGATACCATCACATTATATTACAATATATGAATATACTCTGGTGGTATCAAGGAGTAACTGAGCAATGTCTTCATTGAAGAACTATTTTTTCTCCTTTATTATCTCTGATGGTATCAAAGAGTAACTGAGCAGTATTTTCATTGAGGTTTGCTTTAGTCCTTCGATGAGATTAATCAATCATCCATGATACCATTACGGTATATCTATATACTGGCATGATATCTTTGAGGTATGTTTAAGTTCTTTAGTGAGACATTTCTCAGTCCTTCGTGATACCATCATAATATATCTATATACCGGCACAATATCATTCAGGTCAACTTCAGCATTCTCAGTCCTCTATTATACCCACGTGATATATATCATATACTGACAGGGTAGCTTTTATATCAGTTTTAGTAAGTTATGAATAGTTTTTGTAAAATTAATTACAAAATATAGAGTCATATTTTATGTAAGTTTTATTTTTATTTGCAAAAGTAAAAAAAATATAAAAGATATATTTTCATTAATTTAGATTTTAATGGATAAGCTAGTGACTTAAAGTATTTTTCTTAATTCTTTCTTATTGTAGTCTACTTTTTTTTTTAATTATCTAAAAATAGTTAGTTCATATTTTTATTTTATATTTTTTTAAAAACAGCAAAAATATAGAAAGGATTTTTTTTTTTAAAAAAAGAAGGTAAACTAAAAAAAAAAGTAAAAAGAATTAAGAGAAAAATGGACAAAAAAAGAAGAAAATAAAATAAAATAAAAATAGATAAATAAATAATAAAAATGTTACCAAATGACACCTCTAAATTAAGGGATAAAAGGAGACAAAATGGTAAAAATAATATATAAAAAAGGACAAAAATAATAAATACAAGTATAAACAAATAAACTAGTGAATTTATAATTATTTAAATTTTTAATATTTGTATTAGTCAAAATATAACTAATTACTATTTTATTTTTATATTTAAAAAAATAAACAAGTCAAAAAGAAAACAAAAGTACAAGAATATAGAAAAAAAAGAATGAATTAATGCTATGTGAAAGAAATAAAAGTCCTCAAAATATGACATTGCAATTAATGCAACAAAAGTCATATGACATTGCAATTAATGCTATGTCAGAGAAAAAGATCAAAAGTTATTTTTGTCAGGATCTATTTCGAATAAATATTTTGAAGCGAAAGGATATCCTTGAAATTACTTTGGGATGAGATAATTTTGGGCAACTCCTTTCATTTTTGGGTCTATTTTATTTAGTTTTTTTTATATCTTCTTTCTAATTTTCTTGTTATTAGTGAGTAACAACACACATTTTGGTGCATGTTGCATTGCAAAACATCACTTATTTTTTTTAAAATATTTCTTTCAATTTTTTGTTTTTTTCATTTCCATTTTATTTAATTTGATATCTTACTACAAGCTATTTAGAAAAGAAAACTAAAATTTATACAAAAGAAGGAATAGTAGAACTAATGAATCTCTACTTTTTCTATGAAAAAAATATATAAGAAAGTGAAATTATATATGTGTATACATACATATATATATATATATATATATATATATATATATATATATATCAAATAAATATATCTTTACTTTTCTATAAAAAATATATATAGGAAAGTGAAGTAAGATTATTTTTATTTTAAATTTTTAATAGAAAGAAATTACAAATAAAGTTTAATCAAAAGTGAAATGAAATAACTATTAAATCAAGAAAATTTAGAAATATACACAAAATATTTTTAAAAAAATGTCGTTTAAAATCATTACTATGTTTATTTTCTTATTGAGATGACAAATTACTACAACTTAAACAAACAAAAGCTTATAAAATATTTAACACACATATTCGTTTATATAATTTAAATCAACAAATTTTTAAAATTCTTTCAAAAGTATGTTTTCTGTAATTTCTCTTTAAACAAAATATGTAAACTTAAAGAAAGTATCATTTCATTTTGCCTGGGATAAAGTGAAACAAAAACGTATATATATATATATATTATATATATATATATATTATATATATATATATATATATATATATATATATATATATATATGTATATATATATATACATATATATATATATGTAAAGCAACTTTCAAATTCAATATTAAATCACGATTTCAAATCTCAAATTATCCTAAGAGTAGAATTTGAAGTTTAAATTTGTGATTTTAATTGAATTTGAGTGTAATAAGATATAATTACACAAAGAAAATTAATTATCCTAAGCTGGGTAACATCTAATTGAGAATATTATCCCTTTAAGTAAAAGAACAAATTTATAATTAATAATTATTCTCTTCATTTCAATTTGTTTGCCTATATTTTTTTTAGTCTGTTTTTTTTTTAAAAAAAATTTACGGTGCAACACCTTTGGACCATTTAATTTATAAAATTTGTATACAGAGTATATGTAGTGTATACTTTGTACTTATAATATACATATATATACATATAATATATATACCTATATACAATATACATATATAGCATACCTATACATATAAATATACATACTTATACACAATATATATATTTCATATATAATCAGGTGTATATGTAGTGTATACTTCGGCTATGTTTGGTAAATTAAATAGTCGAATGGTATATATTGGTAACTGTCCCTGAAAAAAATATCTCTCACCTTTTTTGGCAATTCTTTAAATCTCACATTTCACATGGCATGTTTAAGATAACAAGATTAAAGACATTTTGGTACATTCTACATATCCTTAGTTTAAAATTATAAAATTCTGAACTCTTTTTTATTTTTTTAAACTCTGTGTCAGGTCAAAACCAGACAAACAAATTAAAACAGAGGGAGTAATAAATAAAAGAGCTATAATTACTTAGTGGCATGTTTGTTTGATCAAGCATGCGTGAATGTGCTAGTACGGAGGTGTGATTGATTGGCTCTCACATAAGTAAGACATGTAAAGGTAAGTCGAAGAAAAACTGAAGAGATGTGATTAAACAGGATATAAGACATCTTTAGTTTACCGAAGATATGACTTTAGATAGATTTGGTAGATTAGTTTTTGTCAAGCATTTGAATAGTGTTATAACATTATATTTATAGATTATTAATATTTTTATCAAACATGCACTAAATGATATTCTTACAAAATGTGTGCGTTTAATTTTATAATTAATTTGATTAAAATACTATTGTTTTAAAAATAGATATCAATATTTTTTACAATATTTGTTATAAATATATAACTATTAATTAATATATTTTCTAGAATCAATATGTATGTTCATACATAATTTAATATCATTTATAAAGACACATAATTGTCAACTATTAATCTTAAATTTTTGATAATTATTTTTATTTATAAAATAATCTATTTGTGTATATACTTGTGCAATTCGAAAAATACGTTTGTAGTTACACTATAATTATGCTATGAAAAATAAACTTGTCATCGTAATTAATATATTGTGTAATTACTAGATTGTGTAATTATTACTCTAGTAATCACATCAAATTTCAATTATCAGGTAGATGTCTATCACTCCCTTCGTTCATTTTTATTTGTTCAGTATTGACTTGACACGCTTCTTAAGGAGCAATAAATAGAATGACAATTTTACTATAACACCCTTTGAATATAATAAATTCAATACTTTAAAAAATACATTAGAAAATGACTATAGTTTAAATAATAAGGGTAAATGAGTAACTAAGTAATAAATTATCTCTTGATTTTTTAAACTGGACAAATAAAATTGAACACATATTTTTAGTATAGTGAGCAAGTAAAAGTGGACAGAGAAAATACCATAAATGAACATAAGAGGTTGAACTAAATAGACTCTTAATTTTTCTAAAAATTTAAAACTTATTCCATAAGTTTATATTTTATTTTAAAAGCCCAAAATTTTTATTTTATCGAGAAAAGAAAAAAGCACATAAAATACCCCCTAAAAGTAAATAAATTACACTAATTTGCCCCCTCCCTAACTAACACCCGGTCGATCAAAAATATTTACCCGAGTACACCCCTTCCCCCTCCTCCCAAATTGCAGCGAAATCCCATGAATTTTGACATTTAAATTGTGCCGCCAATTTCCTAGCTCCTTAAATTGTTCAACCAACTTGTTTTCTTATCCTCCTTTATTTTTTCTCTTACGTTATTTATCCTTTTTTTGATAAATTTACTTTGTTTCTCTTTTTGTCTCCACTGTTTTATCTTAATTTTCTTATTGTTATTTGGTTAGATTATCTCTATTTTATCCCTTTTTAGATTTTTGCCTCTGTAAAATAATAAATAATAAAATACAAATAAAAAAATTAACTAACTAATTTCATATTAATAAAAAAGAAAAAATTAAAATAATTAGATTACAATAAGAAATAATAAAAAATATTAAAATTCACTAACTTATTTATTAAAATCTAAATTAATAGAAAATACATTTTATAATGCACCCTCTTTTTCTCTTACTCTGTTATTCTTTTGTTAGCTTCTTTTTTTATTTTTGTTTTTCTCTTGTTGGCTCTTTTTTTGTCTTGTTTTGTTTTATCTTAATTTTTTTCCTTTTTTGGTTAGATTATCTTTTCTTTTATCTATTTCTTAAAAATAAAATAAAATAAAATAGTAAGATAAAGATATTATCTAACTTTTTAAATTAATAAAAATATCAATAAATAAATCACAACAGTAAATAATTAAAAATGACTGAGGAGTGTCTCATTAAAGGACTGAAGTAGTACTCCGTGATACCATGACAGTATATAAATATATTGTGATGGTATCATGGGGACTGAGAAAAAGGACTGAATTAGTATTCTGTGATATCAGGATAGTATATAAATATAGTGTGATGGTATCATGATATACTGAGGAGTATCTCATTGAAGGACTGAAGCAGTCCTCCATGATACCATCATAGTATATCTATATACTGTGATAGTATCATGGAGGATTAATGAGTTTCTCATTGAAGTATAATACCATGCCAATATATAAATATACTATGGTGGTATACTGAGGAGTGTCTCATTGAAAAACTAAAGCAGTCCTCCATGATACCATGCCAATATATAGACATATTGTGATGGTATCATAGATGATTGAGGAGTGTTTTATTGAAGGATGATACCATGCCAGTATTATATAATACTATATATATATATATATATATATATATATATTATATTTATATATATATTTATATATTATATATATATACTATGATGGTATCATGGAGGAATGAGAGTGTCTCATTGAAGGATTGAGGTAGTCCTCCATGACACTATGCCAGTATATAGATATACTATGATGGTATACTGAGGAGTGTCACATTGAAGGATTGAAACAGTGCTCTATGATACTATGCCATTATATAGATATACTGTAATGGTATCATGGAGGAGTGGAGATGTAATGACCCTTTCGATCAGTCCCGCGTTCTCTCTTTGTACTGTTAGAGCTTTTTTGTAGCGGCTCCAAGTCATTTCTGACTTGCTAGGACCGGTGGTGCGGTGCCCAGGCCGTTCGTTAGGTCGTTATGACTATTTTCCTGTTTTAGAGCTTTAATATAAGAAATCATTGACTGTAGTCAACATTATTAGCAATCATGCTCGTAATCGAATTCTAATAGTTCTGTTAGCTCCGGAGCGTGGACTTTGGTCTAGTTGGATTCTTGGTTGGGGCCTGAGAGCTTTCGGTGTGGTTTTACCTCCCTTTATGTGGTTTTAGGCTAGTTGGGCTTGGAAGTTTGACTTTGGTCAACATGTAGAGAAGACAGCCTCGGATGGAAATTCCGCCAGTGCTGTTAGCTCCGGAATATCGACTTTGGGCTAGAGAGACTCTTGGTTCAAGTCCCGAGGCTTCCAGACTCATTTTAGGGTGTTGGGTTTCGTTTTGGTTAAAGATTAGTTTTGGGTGTGAGGCCCACTTTCCCTTGAAACAATCTCCGTTGGAAGTTTCATAGATTTTATTTATTCCGGAATGCCATTTTTGGTATGGTAGCATAGTTCGTTTGCACGTGCAGAGTTCCGAATGAGTCCCGTGGGCCCACCTGGTGACTTTTTCCCTTAAGCTTTCTGCTGGTTGCTGTTGCAAGTGCAGGCCTCAGGACTTAATCGCGACCGTGAGGGACGCCACACGATCACGATGGTCTGCCTATTTGGGCATCTCGACCGCGAGGTTCCTTTCACGCAATCGCGATGAAGGGCCTGTGGACCCGGCACCCTGTTGCTCTTCGCAATCGCATGATTCTTAATTGCGACTACGATGAAGTCCCTGCCCCTTTCCTCTTTGTGACCGCGTAGATAGCCTTTGCGATCGTCATGGTCTGGCTAGCATGGTCATCGTGACCGCATAGGGTCCCTTCACGATCCCGAAGAAGGACCCATCGCAGTATATAAACTCTTCTCCTTCGTTTTTCTCTTTATTTCAACCGAATTCCACCATTGTTCTTGACCTCAAAGCTCAAATTTTCTCTGTGGGATCATATTTTAGCATTGGGGCAGTTAATTTCTTGTCCGTGGTTGATTTCTTGTCGCCAATTGTAAGTTTTCTCCTCTTTATTTCCGTAATTTCCTCATTTGGTTCTTCAAATTGCTCTTCAAATTTTAGGGATGTTTTGAGCCCTTCCCTTGCCCATTTTCCGCTCAATTTTTGAGCATGTGCTCCCGGTAATATTGGGAACTTCATGGTAACTTTTGTTTCTGGCTTCGGGTCGCGAGGCTCAGAGGCCTACTTTTGGCTCGAATTTCGATTCAGCTAAATTAGTAGCACTATGGGTATCATTAGCTTCGTATTGATGAGTAGATGTTATTTTTGATAGCTTGAGTGCTATTCGGGGCTTCTCGGAGCAGTCTGGGCTAAGACATCGACTTTTCATCAGCTTGTCAATGGACGTTAGGTAGGTTACGACTTACCCACCTTAGACTTTGCTTATATAGGATATAATTGTACTTACTAGCATCTTTGAGTTGAGTTTACTAGGTTGGCACCCCATACCTTGTCCACTTTCTTCCTGTCCATTCTTATTTCCTATGTTGGCTTTAGTATTTGAACTCATTTTGTTATATTACCCCTTGTTGCCCTGTGTGGCCTTTGTGCCTTTGGACAATAGATGGTGGGATTTGGAAAATTTTCGTGAGTCTTGGGTATTAATTTATGATTTATGAGCTGGTTATTTGTGCTGTAGAGCAGATTGAGCCCATGCAGGGTCGGTAGGTTGAATGTGAGCTGTTCGGCTATTGATTATACTCGAGCATATCATTATTATCATAAAAAAAGGGTTTTCTGCATTGATTTACTACTATTATGGTTGCGGGCCTAACTATCACCAATTTTCCAAACCTTGCATGGCCTCGAGGGCCCATCTTCAGTATAAATGGTTTGAAATGGATTTAAAATTGGTTTTAAGGATTTTCTTAAGGTAAAAGATATTTGTAATGTTTTTTCACACTGATTCTAGACCCGACTGGGCTAGAGTGCTAGACTTGTTTTCTACTGATTTGATACGATATTAGGCTCGGCTGGGCCGGAGCACTAGGCATAACTTTTTACTGATTTTAAACCCAGATAAATTATGGGCATGGTTATTGATATCGAGAGTTTGTATGTGGTCTCAGATACCTCCATGGACCTTGCTGATCCGGACTAGAGGCTATGGGCCGAGAGTGCCAGAGAAGGGATATACGGGAGTAGAGGTATACGAGGGAAGCTTTCATGGGTCCTACCTGCTGGGCCTACGGGAGCCGTAGGAGGTGCATACGGTACCACCTGGCATTTCATATTATATCATTCATTGGTTGCACAGTTCCATCCTTGTTTGCTGTTTGTTGAGTGTACACTCCGGTAATAGGGGATGCTAGAGGGTTTATTTTCAGTTGTATGTGTTCCTCGGGTGTATGGGCGCTCGTTGGAACTGTAGGTAGATTAGTTTACTCGCTCCTATTGTAGTACTTGTTCATATTATAAATACTTGTGGGTTATTGTTCGATCATCCTTACCTTGTGAATTATATTGTCAGCATGATTATGTTTAGTTGCTTTTCCTTCTTTTCCTTTTATTTGATATTACCGGTATACTGCCATGTTCATTAAAATCTCTGTATATATATTGTTGTTGCAAGGATCCAGGTGCGTTCTCTACTCCTTCACTTGTGTTCTGTGACTAGCATAATATACTTGTATTCTCCTTGACTTTTATTAGTTGCTAGCTTCCGTGTGTTTTCCTCTATTTGCTTCTGTGACTACTTCTTTCTTATCTACTATTTACTGCTTTTATATCTTATATATGCTCAGTTGGCCTATGATGCCTACTCGATACGCGTTTCTTTGCAGTTGGTGCTCATACTACACTTTTGCATCTTCTGGTTTATTTTCGAATGTAAGCTATCGCCGTTGACGCATGGAGACTCATGCAGTGCTCTTGGGACATCCAAGACATAGGGTGAGCTCCTGATCATCGGGGCTTGGCTTTATCTCATCTTTTGCACTATGTACTCTTTTGCTATTCAGAGATAGTTGTATATTGATGTGCCGCTAATTTACGTCACTTTCGACTCCTTTAAACTAAGAACAATCGTGCGTTTTCAAACAACCGTTGTCGTTTTTGATGTTTTTATGTTGTATTTTCAGGAAATGGAGACAAACGCGGAAACGGAAGGAAATACTAGAAAAAGAGGATTCTGCCTAAGAGTGACGGCCTGAGTGACGGTCCGTCACACATGTGACGGTCTGTCACCAAGACCGTCGCATAGAGGCAGTGCCACTGCCTAAGGTTGACGGTCCAGGCGACGGTCCGTCAAGGCAGTGACGGTCCGTCAGCCTGACCGTCGCACCAAAACAGTAGCGTCAAGCGGCTGCCCGCGTTTTGGGGATTCCTAGACCGTTTTGGATTTGGTTTCTTTGACTCCTATAAATACCCTATAATAGGTTTATTTTACATGTAGTTCAACCATTAGTTTAAAACACGTTTTAAGTTGTTTTTGAGATCAAGAAACACGTTTGCTCTTCTTGAATTCGTGTTCTTGATTCGTTCTTGAGTTCTTTGGTTTCTTGTTCTTGGATTATCGAAGGGTATTTTCATCATATTGTAAGAATCTTCTTTCCTTTATTATGAATTTCGTCTTTTCTTCTTCGAGCATGAGTAACTAAAACTCCCGCAACTAGGGTTGTGGGAGCCATGGCTAAAGTAGGCGATATAGAATTCGGGTAAGCGGGTTTCAAATTCACACTGTAGTCACGTTGTTAATCATACTTTATGTCACATTTTCTAGTGGTTGCAAACATTAGAACATGCCTAGGTTTAATTTGCTTGAGTAAAGAGATTAAAACCGGGAAACTTGATTAACGACAAGGATTCGAGACTACCAACTCTCGTCTTACTGATTAATGCCGTAACTGGATTAATCTACTTGATGTTTAGGATTGAAAGCTAAAAAGCACATCTTTTCGAGGTCGAGAGAATAGAAAAGAAAATTTGTTTATTTGGTCGAGAGACGTTTAGACGATACAATTGACGCAATCACATCGTGACACGCATATAGAAAGACCCCGGTTAAGCCTAGAATCGACATTATTACAACGCCATGGTGAACACGTCCCTAGTTCATTCTCTCCTACTGATTACTTCTCTACAATATTGTTGCTTTTGTTCACGTTGATTACAAACCCCCCC